>JAJOZX010001838.1:502500-527500 GCA_023014485.1 Bathynomus jamesi | reverse complement strand
TATTCAGTGCTATTACGTTGAGCATCATATATATATATATATATATAATATATATATATATATATATATATATATATATATATATAATATATATATATATATATATATATATATATATATATATATATACATACATACACACACACACACACACACACACACACACATATATATATATATATATATATATATATATATATATATATATAATATTATATACATACTGTATATTGGAATTCATTGGATCAAACTGTCAGTATTGGCTTTGTATGATAACTTTAACTGGAGAGCAATATATATATAAACTTTAAATTCAAAGCTTTGCTTGAAGTTAATAGTTTTTTCCAATTATTTTGATGTTCTTACATTTAGAATCATTTATGTAGAAAATAAAGAATAAAAGTCGCGGTAAAACCCCATTTTTACTGCTAATTGTGCCACGCTATTTCGTAATTATTAGTTTTAATAATTTATCTTACAGTTTTTATGCTACCGTACTTTTCGTCAGTGTTCGTAGCTCATTGGGTAGCACCGTTTCCCTATAACTGAAGACAGTGAGGTCGTGGGGCTCGAATCCCGATGATGGTGATAATACAGGAGTTGTTCAATGTGCCGCATTTGTTAGTCTGAGCGCTGTGCCAATTTCTGGCCCTCCTGATTCATTATTACTGTATTTCATTTTTCGTGGCTATCTGTATCTACAATACATTAATTACAAATTAGGAAGTAAATTAAAATATATCTCTCTATCTATCTATCAGTCTATCTATCTATCCACCCGTATGTATGTATATGTATGTCTATTTATGTGTCTGTTTCTAGTGATAAATTTGTGAAGTGATTAAGCCTCCTTTGTCTCGGAGAAGTCATTGCCAAAGTTCTCCAGCCGATTTAATTGAACCCTTGAAAGGAGTTTCGTGTACCCGTAAGCAAGTTATGGTTGTTGCAGAAATAATTTTGACATTCAACAATCTTTCTTTTGTTTCTCGTGTGCCATGTCAGCACGATCATTGATTTAGACGTTAATTAATTTAATAGCTTGGGAGTTTTTGGAACTTCATTTTTAAAGGGTAAAAACACAAATGTGTACAAACTGGACGTAATTCATGAATAGAATGAAATCTATTCTTAATATTTATTGAACAATGATTTGTAAATGTCTTCCTTTGGTTTATGTACGAGGAACAACCAATATAAGATGATATTCACAATGGACTTTATATAGAATATATAGAAAATTTCTATACTGAAGATATTTCAATACTTTTGGAGTAGGAGTGAAGCAAAATCTTTACTATAGATAATTCTATGAAAATTGTCTGATTATTTATAATAATGATTAAATTTTCTTTTAATTAATGGATTTTTAATAAGTTGATGAATTTCCAAATGGGGCAATTACATTCCTATCCGGAAAGGATACGATGATGACATACTGAATGGTGTTATCATACTACTCACAAACTCATATTGGCCAGTTCAATGTGGTGATGAATAATTATTCATGTTACTTTGTAAATGTGTGATTTGAAAACCATGAAGAAAATCGACAAAAACCTGCATTAACCGATAACTGGAATTTTCTAAGAGTTAAACATTAATTAACAGCTTCAAAACCTCGTATATATATATATAATATATATATATATATATATATATATATATATATATATATATATATATATATCACTATACCATCTCTCTCTTAATTCCATAAAGGGATTAGTTTGGTGAAAGTCTGTTTGGCTATTTAAAACTAGATATAATGTCGTGTTGTCCTTCACAGGATAAAAGACATCAAGCAATTCCCACACATTTCAACTCATTAATAGTTACAATAATAGCGATGAACTACATCCATCTGGATGGATGATCTTCGGTATATAACAAATTTAAGATGGGATCTCATTGACGATGGAGAAGCTTCATCAAAGGTTTAGTTTTTGACAGGTTAATTAAGAAAAAAAGTGTTACGAATATACACATGCGTACATTCGAAACACGCCCATGCGTACACTGTGTACCCATGGACAGGCAGAATGTCACAAAAATTCTTGAAATTCGATTGTATTAGCTTTTATAATAATTCTATGACATCTGTTTGACATTGTTTTCATTCGACATCTTAAATTTACATAAATAACTTTCGTCACATACCCCGGACATATTTCATGAAGAAATATTTACATAAACAGACTATATTAAATTTTTATGATAGGACAAATTAGTGACACATGGAAGAAAATTTCGTAAAAATTGATATATATATATATATATATATTTTTACGCTCAGTTATCCGTGCTTGAGGGCGGTTCATAATATCACGGATAACCCGATTTCACGGTTAACTCGGTATACCCAGCTGGTGGGTGGTGCAGCCGCTGCTGCCCGCCACCACTGATTGGCCTCCCACCTTGTGCACCACCACACACAGTATTATTCTATTACAGTATAACATACAATTAAGTAGTTTGTATTCACCACAAGACGTGAAGATATGCGAAGCCACCAGCATACATGTGTTTCCTATGAATCACGAAGAGACAGTGACTGAGGCGTGTTGTGATGAACTGGCGGGTGGCGAGCCGCGGATATAAACACCGCGACAAATCACGGTTAACTCGGTGTCATGTATATATAAGAGTATGCTCACAGTATATTTGCAGTATTCCGGCTAAATTAAACTAAAGTTTAGTACTGTGGTTTGGTATTAGATATTTTTAGAATGTACTTTAGCGTTTTTTTCTTAAGTTTATTCATTAAATTTAAAGCCTAAATGATAAATTCTATGAAACTGTTTTGACAACCATGCAGAAATCACAATAGTACAGATTACTACTTCTTGCAATGATGAGTTTTACTGGTATGGTTAAACACTCATAGCAGTATACAGAGGGATGACAAAAAAAAGAATAAAAAAAAATATATATATATTATATATACACACACACACTTTTTCATAGTCTTTGATTTGATAATAAAAGTCAATAAATAATAACAGAGGTATTGAATTAATATATTTAGAAACGTGTTGCCTTCACCTTTCCTTTATGGGAGTTATTGAAGAATAGGGACCCCAGCCTTCTTTAGTTAGGCTTATAAGTTATAAGGCTAACTAACGAAATATCACGACCTAACCTATCCAATCGTTAGGTTAACTGTACGCCCTTGACGACTGGTTAGTTTAGGTCATGATATTTTCGTTAGTTAGCCTTATAAAACTAACTAAAGAAGGCTGGGGTCCCTATTCTTCAATAGCTCCCCTTTATGTAAAGCTGATACACGTTCAGGTATTCCATTGATGAGATTTGCCATTTGTTCTTGAGGACAATTATCGTGGTGTCTATTTACTTTTGTCAACTCTCTGTACATATTTAAGTAAGTTTCATTAAACTGTGGTAAAATTAAAGTTGCCAAAGTAATTTGTAAAAATTGTACTAAGCTACATTTAGCGAGCTGAAAGGGGATTGATGATAACATTTATAACATTTCTTTTGGTTTACCCTAGTAGCCTATATATATATATATATACACACACACACACACAGTATATATATATTATATATATATAATATATATAAAGAAACACATAAGTATTAAGGAACGTTTCTGCACACGAGGGCCGTAGCATAATGGTAGCGCGTCCAACCGGCAATTGGAAGGCCCTGGGTTCGATTCCCGGGCGGTTCGCCTCATTTTTCATTTATTCGTTATCTCTCCTCCTCGTGTGCAGAAACGTTCCTTAATACTTATGTCGTTTCTATTCATTTATATACTGCGTGGTCATTGCAGTTATATGCATATATATATATATATTATATATATATACTCTTCTTGAAATAACTTCTTGGAAAACACCAAATAGTCACACCCTATAAAGTTATTAAGAAAAATTTTAGGTATGTTAAATATCAAAATAATAATTACATTTTTTTAAATAATTCGTTAATTTTAATTTAAGTTAAAAAAAAAGAAGAGACAATTCTGAATGTTAAAAAAAAAGAAAAGAAAAAAAAAATAATATTTTACGATTTTTCGTAAATTAATTTCTCTTAAAATTACTCCTGACTCAATTTTCATTTCTTGAAAACAAATTAGGTCTTAATGAGCGACGGAAATTGCCTCGTTCGCTCGTACATAATAAAGACTACGTTGAATTGCTACCTGCGATACAGCGGCCACCACTCGTTGACACATTTCGCTTACTCGGTCAGTGTAAAGAATTCGAAAGAGAGAGAGAGAGAGAGAGAGAGAGAGAGAGAGAGAGAGAGAGAGAGAGAGAGAGAGAGAGAATAGAAGATCTAGACAAAGAGTTAATCAGAAAGGGAGATAATGAGAGAAAAGGGGATAAAGAAAGAAAGGCAAAAATGTTGATGGGAACAAGATAAAAAAGATTAAATCTGAGACAGAATGTGCTGCAGCCAAGATACAAGTAGATAAAAAAAAGGGGAATTCAGACTCAGGTCGAGTGTATAAGGAGAGTTGTTGCGTTTAGTAGCAAAAATCGAGTGTGTGTATGTGTGTGTGTGTGTGAGAGAGAGAGAGAGAGAGAGAGAGAGAGGGCGAAGAAAAGGCCACAAAAGAACCAAATTAAGAAGCCATTTCTTATTATTGTGGCCCCACACGCAGTTCAACCCACCGCGCGCGTCACAAAAAAAAAAAGATAGCCCCCAAAAAAGAGTAACATGGATAAGAAGTACATCCATGTGAAGGAATTTAAGGGATGAATTATTATTATAGAGGTTACACGAACGTAGATTAGAGTTCATGGATGAAGTTTATCACAAAGAGACCTTGATTACACTTTGGTTAAGAGGGTTCTCTCGAGATGATGTTAATTCCTCTTTCTCTATCAGCTCAGCTTGTGAGGTACATCTTTATTCTTCTGCGCATGGCAGATGTGCGCAATGAGAAAACTCAAAGGAATTATTGCTGCAATCTAGTGGTTCAATTGTTATGATTAAATTCTCTTTTCGACTTTGCATCATTATTCAATTTTAATAATTACGAAGAAGGAAAATGTAGAGAAGAGCTAAAATTTTGAAATATGTTGTCACTTTATATAGTCACTTTCGACACTAATGTTCTATTAGGTTCATTTTTCCTTGCTCTCTTCTTGATGTCATTCACCATTTTAACATGTAACAATAATTTGACTTATGAATATTCCGTTGGCTCATAAAAATTCATAAATACATAAATATATACCGTGTATATATATATATATATATATATATATATAATATATATATATTGGAATGCTAATTGGGACATGGTAAATCAAAACATTAATGCCTCCAGTGGCGATAAACTACGTACAGAAGCTTCGCTGCATGACATACAACACACCCACCCACACTCCCACACACACACACACATATATATATATATTATATATATATATATATATATATATATATATATATATATATACACTGTATATACATATATATTAACTACAGCACAATTCCATGTACGGTAATGGATCCAAAGTAAAATAAAAATTTAATGTACTGTAGTTGGAGCAGGTGTGGATGTGATTAACAAAGTTAATGGAAGTTCGGTTCGACTGGATGTATTGGATTCACTAGTGCCCGGTTAGGTTACAATGGGTGGAGTTATGTTTGGATGGGTTGGTTTAATTATAATTTGGGTTTTAATTAAGTTTAGTTAAAAAAAACCTATAACAATTACTGGTAACGTTACGTCAGCATTACACAGAAAGAGATTTTAAGTTCTTGGTCCAGCTTGTGTAGAGTAGGCCTGAGGTGATATGAATGGACTTGGGAATAGAACGGGTACTTTTGTGTTGCCTTGGGGAAGAAACACAAACTGGCAGTGCATCTTGCTCCTGATAAATCATGTACCGGGACCAATAAAGTCAAGAGTGTCTGCAAGGCAAACTAAGGATGCGAGCAAGAAAATTATTATAAATTTGACCTCTCATTGGATTATGATAACTCAAATCAGATGATGATAACTCAAAGCATTGTTGTTTCCACTGGTGATGAACCACGTACGGAAGCATCGTTAGTACAGTGACTCCCCCTTTATACTTGCCAATGATTCTGTAAGCTGCTTCTATTGTGAATGGGTATATGAGCGAAGCGGAGTTCTGTAAAAAAAACAGTAAAGCCTTTGTTTTGCATCTTGACTTTATTAATATCTGTGTCAAAAACATTGATATATATATATATATATATATTATATATATATATATATATATATATATATATATATATATATATATAATATATATATACAGTATATATATATATATATTATACTTTAACAAAGTGAATAAATAAATAATCCTACAGTGAAAACTGTAATATCAACAAGGAACAAAATACTTGCGCAATAAGCGAAGAAAAACACACAGAGAATAGAAAAACCTTTGTGGCACTTCTAGTGCCACCAGTCTTTGCAGTGAGAAATGACTTAACCCTCGTGTGGCAAAAACTGTACAAGATTTTGAATAACATTTTGGTCCAGGTTGCATCATATTTCGCTTTGAGAACTTCAACTGTTCAACATTTGACCGTATTCAGTCTAGTCTCTTAGAAACCTTCCTTCTATTCATATAAAAATGAATTCTTTCGTACTTAATTCCTCGTATTCGCTTTTCTACTTTTTCAGTAAAATAACAATAAAATAAAACCTTTAATTTTTAAGGATTTGTTAATCCTTTTGTTCATTGCAGAACTCAAGCTGTTTCTCTGCCATATTTCATGTAGGGAGCTGTCAATCTTAGTTCACAAGCCTATATATATATATATATATATATATATATATATATATATATATATTATATATGTGTGTGTGTGTGTGTGTGTGTGTGTGTGTGTATAGATTGGTTATAAAAGTTAGGGTGTACTGGGCTGTAGGATTGGTGTTGTCCAGTGTATGGTAACCTTTGCAATCGATGGTACTTGTAGAATGACTATAAGTTAATGTACAATACGTGGATTAGTCATACTAATTCATACTTCTCATATTAAAATTATAATTCTTTCACTTCGCGAGAATGTTGATTGTCTCGCTTTTCTTTTTGGGGATGATAAAACAAGAACAGTTGCTCATCTTGAGTGCCGCATGCCATCTTTTCTTAATTTGCATCCATGATTAGCCAACCGCAGATCTGAGAACACTCCTGTTTTTGCGGTAAGTAGCCGCAAAAGATTTTATAGGAAGATTTTATCAATTCAGAAAAGATGGAAGATTCTTCGGAGATCAAAAGTACTGGAATAAAAGCAGTTTTTGATCTCACGGGGTATTATTACATTTAGGAGAAGAAAGGTCTCCTTGAGGGACCCCTTCAGTACTAAGGATAATAATAGAGAATTTGGTTTACACTCTTATATTGTTTTAAAATGTTTTGAGATACACCGATGCGTTGGAGGAGGTAGCTAGCATAGAAAACCGGCGCAACTCCTTCAGGAATCGGGACTTTAGGTCTTCAAACTAACAAAAATCTAAACAAATTTTTGTTAATAATTTTTTTTTACCGTCCAGAAAATCACACATAGTTACAAAAGTGGTTAAAGAGCAGAGTCGAATCCGTACCAATACCGTACAGCTGACTGGGTAACAACACCCCATCTCTATAAGCGAAGTGAAGACATTGAAGTCAGAGGTTCGAATCCCGATGAGCTGGTAATAATAATAATACAGGCATTTACCGCCGTGTTCGCATGACTTGAGCGCTGGTCCAGTTTCTGACTTTCCTGACTCATCATTATTATTATTATTATTATTATTAATATAGTCAACGCCAAGGATTAGGGTTGACAAAAGTAAATAGACACCTTCGGTTTTTTTTTTTCATAGTTTTTGATTTAATAATAAAAATCAATAAATAATAAAAATTTCTTGAATCAATGTATTTAGAATCGTGTTGGTTTCTTCTTTCCATTACGTAAAGCTGACATACATTCTGGCATTCCTTTGATGAACTGTGTCATTTTTGTTCTTGAGGACAATCATCGTGGTGTCTATTTACTTTTGTGAACCCTCTCTACATACAATATTAAATTTTAAATTAAATCAACCATATTGAATTTAGAGAAATACAACCTCTCTTCTATGACACACATTTTACAGGTGAAATAAAACATACTGACCAAATATACTGTACACAGCCCAGCGTGCAATTTTATTCCAAAATGTGTGTGTGTGTGTGTATGTGTGTGTGTGTGTATGTGTGTGCGAATTATGCACTGTTAGTGTATAGGTTATATAATAAATAAGAAAATCTTAATTTCAGAATAGAACAACATTCGCAGCTCATGCACTGCTACCCAATGCTCCAACCACTGCTCCGGGTTCGATTCCCGGTGACAGCAGGTGGCGCAGTTAACCTTCACCTTTCCATACAATAAAATTGGTTGGTAGATAAATGGGTACCCTGGGTAGCATAGTGGTTAAGATCGGGAGGTCGTGATATCGAGCCCGGGCGAGGACTTTGTAATTTCTGACCGCCCGTGGTAGGTTCGGATTCCACGTTAAGCAGTAGGTCTAAGATGGAGCAACAAACTTAACCTTCTTCAGAATGAACAATTCGGGCGGAAGCGAAACCAAGGTTTATATATATATATATATATACAGGGCGTCCCAAAAAAATGTATACACACTTTAACAGCTGATAGCTCAATTGATGTTTCTTTCTTTCCAAGTTAAACCCATTAGAATTAATAATGACAGTCAGACTAAGCTTTGAACAAAGGAAATTCATTCTAAAATGCTACTGGAAGTGTGAAAACGCAGTTGAAGTGCAAAGACAGTTTAGGAGGGAGTTTCAAACAGATCCACCAACGCGACTTACCATCACTCGAATTAGAGATAAGTTTGAAGCCGATGGAACTGTTCAGAATGTCCACAAGAAGCGTTCCGGAAGACCACGGACATCGACAAGCCCCACAAAGCAAGAAAGAGTACTGGAAACGTATCACCAAAGTCCAAGAAAATCTGTGCGGCAAGCGAGTCGTGAGGTAGGAATTTCAGAATCGTCTGTCCAACGCATTTTGAAGCGCTGTCAATGGAAAAGTTACATTCCAAGATTAGTCCATGCTATTAATGAAGATGATCCGGACCGAAGAGTGGAGTATTGCGAGTGGTACTTGGCACGATGTGGATGTGGATTGGACGAAGGGGTTTCGTAGAATACCCTCCGCGTTCACCAGACCTCACACCACTAGACTTTTTTTTATGGGGATACTTAAAAGAGAAAGTCTACGCTATAAAACCTGCAACAGTCGCTGAATTGAGAGCAGCCATTGAACGAGAATGCACACAAATACCAAACGAAATGTTTCGTGATGTTTGCGATTCCATTGCTTCGCGTTATCAGCAGTGCCTGGACCAGAACGGACGTCAGTTTGAAAACAGGCGTTGACAAAACAATTAAATAATGTCTGTAGATTCTATTACATTTTGAAAATGAAATGTATTTTAATAAACACTGCCTTTATAAGTATTTAAAGTGTGTATACATTTTTTTGGGACGCCCTGTATATATATATATATATATATATATATATATATATATATATAATATATATATATATTACTTTCGATGTCCTGAACTAAATAAGAGTATTATACATGTAACAGAGTAGCCGACAAGGTGACATAGTGTATCTGTTTTCCAGCGTTTCACGTTGAATATATCGATAGGAGAGTGGTTAAGTAGAGTCGTAGAGTCGGATGTGAAGTAATTTTAACTCTACTTTATTCTGTTATTCTGTTTTGGGATAATGAACGATAAATATAATCAATATAATTCTTTCTTCACATATTTAACTTCTAAATCAGGCGCGTATCTTTCCAAGGTAATTTATCCGAATTCGTGCATTTAACCAAGTATGAGCGAAAATAATTTTGATTGCCGTATGCTAATTGTTGTGATGCGTCATTTGCGAAAACATTTTGATATCATGTTCTAATCAAGCATCAATACCCATTTTGTATATACCCATTTTGTATATAGTATTAAGCTCGTAAGATAATAGGTAGTGCATACTTTCGAATTAAAATGCTAATAGATTATAAACCATTTTTACTGATTACGGAAAACTGTTGTTATTTAATTCAATTTCACTTATCTTGTCAGTATCGTACAAGATACTGAAAATAGAGCAACATCAGTCCATAAACAGCATAAGCCTGCGAAGCGTATAAGAGTATAAAGCATACTTGAATAAGTGTTTATAGGCAAGCATTTTACATCAATTTATTAGGCAGCACCGGTTGCCTTCTCTCCGTTCGATGTATCTGAGTTTATGAGCGAAGTGGGCTCAGGGCACTTAAAACATTTCATGAACGTCAAAGTATAATTAGGAACGTATCACAGAGGAGTAATTCTAATTATATCAACAGTTTATTATATATTTTGACTTCACTTTTAAATGGATGAAGGAGTCAAATTATCGACCTCTCCCTCCTTTCTGAATTATTTTTTATTACTATACCCAGCAGCTGTGATTACGACGTGGGTATGTGGGTATGTTGGTGTATAATAGTTATTATACACTTAACCATTACACAAATGCATTACGATGTTGTTGTATCCGGAATTGTGTCTCGTATTTGGTCTGTCTCTTCTTACAAATATTCTATAACGAAAACATTTCGTTCGCATTCTCTGCTATTGTAATTAGGCAATAAAACGTATGCCAAATTATTATACCCGGACACACACACACACACACACACACAAGAGAGAGAGAGAGAGAGAGAGAGAGAGAGAGAGAGAGAGAGAGAGAGAGAGAGAACAACTTTTGCTGTACATTTCTTTCCATCTTGGGTGGTAGCTAAGCCGGTTCACTAATTACAGGTAGACGGCTTAAGCCCTTTTTAAAGGTGGAACAGACGGTCGCTTACCTGTAGTGAGGTGATTAGTTCATCAGCTTTAGGAATTATTAAAGAGTCTTTCTGAGAAATTCTTAAATCAAGCTTTATCTTAAGCAAGTGACTCCATTTAAAAAGACGATTACTAATTAGCAACATTTCTTATAAAATTTCTATTCCAGATGACAGGGATGTACTTTTCCTTCAGTTAACTGCTTATGTAATATATAGGCACGCATTGTAAAAGTAAAATTGAGATCTTTTTTCAACAAAAACTAGCTTTCTACACGAGACTGGCGTAAAGCGTCTTGGTAAAAAAAAAAAATACTTTATAATTACATATGCACATAAGAGAGAGCATTTACTTAAAATTTGTATCATTACAGTTTTAAAAGTTATTGCTTATAATTACATTGTATAACATTTTTAAATGTTAATAACTAACGTGTATAACACCAAACTTGGGTAGAACTCTGTTAAAGAGTCTGCACGTTCATTCCTTAAATATCGTTGTAATAACGTAATGACATTACATTTCAACAACAACATATATATATATATATATATATATATATATATATATGGAAGAACTGCTAGCGAGAGGGAGATAAATAGATAGATAGAGAGAGAGATAGAGAGAGAGAGAGAGAGAGAAAAGGGGGGGTAAACTGTAATGAAAATATCACTCTAATCGTGTGAGGTCCGCGGGAAGAATAAATCAAAGGAAGATGAAAAGAAGTTGAAATGAAGAAAAGATGACTAAGAAATAAATTGGAAATGAAGAAAAAAAAATTAATAACAACTTTAAGGGGAAGGAACATCCTAACAAAATGAATGAAATTAACGCTTATTCCACCATTATATATATATATATATATATTAACCTACGCACGCAAAGAAATTACGTCTACAGTATAAATCCTGAAAATGGGTATTGCCTAGATGGCTCGTGTAATGAATGTTATGTTATATGCATAGGTAAATACTCAGATATATATATATATATATATATATATATATATATATATATATGAAAAAACCACGAAGGAAAGGAAACAGAATGGTGCTCAAGCGCTTTCGTCTAATGACATCCTCAGGAATGTCATTAGACGAAAGCGCTTGAGCACCATTCTGTGTTTCCTTTCCTTCGTGGTTTTTTTCATCATAAATATTTTTCACGTGTTACTTTCGTGAAATAATTTATATATATATATCTTGCATATGAGAGTGAGTTTTTGGATCTTCGGATTTCGATACTTCACACCCGCCCCCCCCCCCCCTTTACTACTCCCCCTCGAATCCCTTTCAATAGATTTAGGCATCTGGAGTATATAGCTAATTTGTCTTTAAGTGTCTATAACCGCGCAGTTTTGTAATTACTGTGCTTCCTTCAAAAGGATTAACATCGAACCATTCGCTCGTACAATGAGAAATTTTGCTATTCTTTGAGGGTTCTTCTCTACATGACTCAGTAGCAGATGTTTTGCCTTGTTCCTTTTTTATAATGTAATGATGCATTATAATAGTGAAATCTCTTATTTTTATATATAAAGCAATAATGTTGCAGTTATTTTTATGTGTCTCTCGAAGTCATTGACAATAACATATTCTTTTTCATGGTTTGAAACATTTTGTTATGGATTTTTATACTTCATAAAATATTAATTTATTCCAATATTATATTTTATTTTTTATCTTTTAAGTTTTTTATTAGTTTTTTTATTACTTATGTTTCATTTTAGGTTTATCAAATGTTCTTTTTTTTCTTTATTTCTTTTTATTTCTTTTTAATGCTTTATACACACACACACACACACATATATATATATATATATTATATACACAGAAAAAGATCAATGAGAATGTGTCCTTTTGGTGTTACTCTGCACGAATATTCCATAAGGAATTTCAACGGAAATGTAATTCAGTTTTCACAAATAAAAAAATTAAAAAAATGAATTAAAATTTGAAAATTGTTTTTAAATTCATTTTCTAATAATTCATTAATTAAAAATTAAGAAAAGTCATACGTTAAAGAATTTATGCTAAATATAATTAGGCATAAAGTATTATTTAATAACTATATCCGTTAGCACGTTATGCTGTAGCCTACTATTACAGAATAATTACTCGTTTTGTACGAGAAACGGCAAATATATATATATATATATATATATATATATATATATATATATATATATATATATATATATTAGTTAGTTAGTTCTCAAAGGAAAGCTGAAAATAAGAATTGTTACAAACAATTATTTTATTACCAGCAGCTGAAGTCTTGAAAATAAATTCATACTTATTCTTTTTAGAGTAATTAATAAAACACTTGAAATAGCTTTTTATGTCGGTGAGGATCGTATACAGATCTGTTTCCATTAAAAGAAGACCAACAATTCACTGTTACGAAGAGAACACGGCTTAACTGAATTCATGGCGGATACAGTAACATCTGCATCATAGAAGTGTAATGTATATTCGTATAGTTTAAGATATTCGAGAAACTCTGGATTCGTAGACGTGGAAATTACATTCATTAATAATACTGGTTAATACTGATCAATAATTGGTGGTTTTGTAACTTTATTATATAGTAGTCAGTAATAAAGTATGGAGATGACCATTCACCCGTTATGAATCACTCGTTCTGTCCAAAATGAAAAGGAAATTTTTTTATTTTTATGCACTGAAAAAAAAATTCTCGTTGGGGTATTATTTTAATTCAAAGTCACGTTCAAAGTTGATCAGATTATTTTAGAACTGAATAAGAAATTGTTAGCACTGAAAGAAAATTTTTGTTCGGTTCTAATCAGTCTGAGAAGAGTTTTTCAGTACAAACAAATTCTTATTCAATTGTAAACCAATATGATCCATTTTAAATAGGACTATTAGTTAAACTAACATCCAAACGAGAACTTTTTCAGTGATGTTAATTTCTTTCTTTTAAGGTGAATGAACGATCTGTGACTGTAGTTTTTCAGGTAATGAGAATATAATTCAGTTAAGCCACAGATACAGTTATATTTACTTTTATAAAGACAACCGAAATTACCCCAGACAAAAAGCAAATTAACATAGACCTCAAAATTTAAAAAAAAATTAACTTGAGGGGGTTCATTTCGCTTTGGGCGACAAATTATTTACGGCGCTCTCTTATTACTATCGTTTCAGTAATTGACCAAAAATTATCCTGCGCTTAGAAGTACTGTAAAAACTTGCGTGCAGTTGAAAAACGTTGTATGAAAGCTCTATAATTCATAAAGAAAGAACACTAAAAAAAAACCAGTCTTAAAATGTGCACTTTACTTACTGATTTTAGCACGTTTTACAAGCGCATGCAATGTGATATCTAAATTTAGCCACAATTACATGCTAATTTTACGATGAAAAAACAGAAAAACATGTGCCAAAAGAAGGTGAATATGAATTCATTTAGGGCTCAAACCCAAGCCTATTTAGCTTTGGACAACTCTTGTACATGCAAGTAGTTTAAAATTCATTAAATAACAGTGGCGTAACTCGGTATGCGCATTCTACGCACGTACGTATAGTTTTTTTTAATTTTTGCGACCAGCTACCGGATAACACCTTTACATCTATATTATTGTATTGAAAATCTCTGCGTCTCAATTCTACCTTTTCATACGAACATGCCTACGTGTTTATACGCACAAATTTAGTAATCAAAACATTCTTACAATAACGGTTGGTGCGTACCTTATCCCAAGACAAAGGCCGTGTCATCAGCTTTTATTGCAACATTAATAGTAATACGTGAGAATTGATTCGCTGTATATCAGAATATCTCCAACCGCGGCCACGATGACGAGAGTAGCAATTTCATGGCCTTGCTACATTATTGAGCTGAGACAGATTCTGCATTTCGACATCATACAATTTACACCCAAGAATGCGTCTAGCATCAGCTCTGTTATTCAAAACGAGTTGTTACAGTTGCGTGAAAGACAACTACAAATTATCATGAAGTGATGATGTCGTTGTGCTGGCTTTTTACCATCATCGTCGATGAAAGTGTAGACGTCAGCAACAGGGAACACGTGGCCATTTGTCTACGTTTTGTACCTCCTCCAAGGTACTGGTGCAGTGAGCACTTCGTCTCTTTTTCAGTACCCGAGAAACCACTTGTGAAGCCCTAACAGACACTATCCTCCAGCAGCTGCAGAGCTTGGACCTTGATCTCGACAACATGGTTGGTCACGTTTATGACTGCGCCGGCAATATGTTTGGTCATATCCTTGGTGTTCATACCCATGTCAGAGAGCGACATCTCTTCGCCAGCTATGTCCACTGCCACAGTCACAACCTGAACTTGGCCATGTCCCACAACTGTATAGTTGTATCTATCCGCAATATGTGCAAAACAGTCGGCCAGCTTCTCGACTTTATCACTGCCTCACCTCAACGTCTCCAAGCTTACATCACCCATGCTGCTACCACAGATGCTCCTCTAAGGGAAAAGTTTTGTGAGACACCCTGGACTCATCGAAACGAAGCTGTTGACCGGATCAACATGTTTCCCTGACACCATTGACACATTACATCATCTGAGCATGGAGAAAGCCAGCCACGACGCATCATCATATCTTCACTCCATTCTCTCCTTCGGCTTCATCATCTGCCTCCATGTCAATAGCTGCCACCTGAAGTATTTGATGCCACTTTGCAAAGTGACAAGATGCAGCCTTTATGACACCATGTGGACTATTGCCAGCAGCGTCGACGTGGCTCCCAAGGCTCCCCGAACAGCATGACGACAGACAGCGCTCGAACATTCCAGCCTCTGACCCCAAGAACTACCGGAAGCTGAACGCCTACATTCCCTTTCTCAACCATCTCATCACTCAACTGGACGACCGACTATGCAAACGAATCCTTCGCCTCTATGCTCAATACCTCCTCCCCACCTTCATCGACAGATTGTCAGATGACATATGGCAGGCTATAAAGGCCAAATACATACCTCTGCTTCCATCTCCCGCGACAGCAGACACAGAACTGCACACTTGAAGACACTACGTAGACGCTACCAGCGCTCAGATACCCTCCACTCTACAGGACATGCTCGTTGTCACAGCTGGACTCTATCTCAACATCCATGCCATCTTCCACACACTGCTGACCATGCCAGTCTCTACCACCATTGCTGAGCGCTCATTTAGCGTTCTCCACCGATTGAAGACGTATCTACGTAGCCAGATGACTGACCAGAGACTGCTCTGCTTCATGTTCACCAAGATATCATTGTCGATGTCACGCAACAGGACTCCGTCACACTTCACTCATCTTTGATTCGATCAAATCAATGATTTTATCTCAGTCATTAGTTTAGTTTCTGTTTCATTCATTTCTGTATTAGTTTGTATATTTATTTATTTATTTATTATTCATTTGTTTATAAATAAACACTCTTAATACACTTTCTTGTGACGTTTGATTTATTTTTTATTTTCACGACCTCGTGCGTATAGTTTTTCAATGACTGGCTACGCCCATGAATAGGAAAACCACCTTAATAAAGTACTCCCACCACCCACAATTTTACCTGCCCTAACCCCAAAGTTGAGAAGTTTCGCTAGAAATTTACCAGATCTGATGCGTCAGTTCTCAATTTAAAATATTAATCTGAGATCTGGTGAAGTCTCTTTTTAAGACTATTATTATTATTATTATTATTATTATTATTATTATTATCATCATTATTATTATTAAATGAGGTATTTGTGTAACTTTTTATTGTTTGTTAAGTACACAGTATTTGCATTCACTTCAAGTTACATGATTGATATTTTGATGTCATTTCACTCCTCTTTTGAGAATCTGTACATGATTCCTGCCAAATTTCTCGGACTGTCTTGCGTCTGGTCCCACATACCCCTTGTCCCAAATCACCACCCACAATTCTACAGGATGGCTACAAAGTCCCTTTGCAGGAAAAACAAGAGAACATACCGATATGCTGTAATTTCAGTGCAAAGGGACTTTGTGGCCACCCTGTACCTATCCTACGCCCTGCATCACACACCCTGTTCTCCACAAAGGACCATATTATCATGCACTTTAGTATCTATCCTAGATTGGTGATAGGCCTAACAAAAAAATCTAAGCCCTAGTCAATATCTTATTGTAGGGCTCAGTAGGGCCACCCTGAATTGAATGATTACCATGTAACCTTTTACAGTAGGCCTACATGTTTCCTTGTCCTTGTGGCCTCCCATAGTCAACTCAAAAGTTTAGCTTTGACAAATTGCACCTTAGTGGCCTTAACTTACCTACCTATAGTTTAAATTAATATGCTTAGAGTTTAACTTCTGAACTTTGGTATGCATACTTGCTTAAGATCACAAGTCATGTTTATAACTGCTCATCATGCTCACGCTCATAACTAACCAACTGTACACTTATAGCTAAGTTAGAAAAGGGGAGCCGATTGATACTTACACCTCTTTTACCTCAAATGAAACAATTATACTCCAGAGTCCAGAAACCTTAACCCATAGACTAAATCAGTGGTTCTCAACGTGGGTGCCACCGCCCCCAATTGGGCTTTTGAGAATCTTAGGGGGGGCGCTAGGAAACTGTAAAATTGTTACCTTCTATTAATAAATCACTTATCACTTATCCTGCTATATTATTATCTTTATGAGGGGGTACCAGCAAATATTGATGGACACAAGGGGGACGTTGGCCTAAAAAAGGTTGGGAACAACTGAACTAAATCATGGCCAATATCGTATGAACTTAGGCTGAAGTGGTCACAAAAGGCTCTGAATGGGTTGGTTCTTGGTCCAAACTGACTATATCCTTGCCTAATCGTCCGTAAATGTTTGCTTAGTTTGTATAATTTGGCATAATATACAATGAGCCTCACTATGGAATATTTACATACTTGTCAACATTTTGAAAAGCAAAAGCGGTAGGATTTGTAATCGATGCCAGGGGGTCCGGGAGCATCCTCTCCCCACGCCGGGAAATTTTTGAAAATCCAACCCTAAATGATGCACTCTAGTACATTCTGAGCATAAAAGATTTGATATTATTTGCATGTTGTTCGGTAGAATAATAGCCTTAAAATCGTAGCCTACCGTCTAAATGGTAGGGTTGGCACGTATGTATTTCGTGCAAAGACTAAAGTTGGTATTGAAAGTATTTACTTTATAATAGAATTTATTTTAAGTTTGGAATGCAATTTAAAAAAAAAAATATGAACTTCAGATCCTTTTCATAAAGACATTTGGCAAATATGTGTCGCAAACTGAAAGTTTAATAAATATTTGGGCTGTATGTGTTCTTTTTTGCATTGAAGTTAATCTCAATGGCGTTACAGTGTCTTGTACTTCTCAGTATATGGGTTAATTTTCTTGTAAAGTACTGATATAGCCTAGCTTTTATAAAGGCACGGAGACTTAAGCAGCAGAATGAAGGTGTTCTTTGTTTTTATCAGTTTTTGTAAGTAAATGTTATCCTATATCCAGTGCTATAATGGCGGGGATACGTGGCTATACGACGTATCCCACCTTAAAATTTCAGGTATGCCGTATAGCTAAGAGTAGAACCCTGGCCATACGCCACAGCAACGATTTTAAATCCATTTCCCATTGTCGAATCGTCATAAAATATACACCATTCGATCCAGCGTCATATGCTTAGTAATGCAAACGACTTTCAAAACAATAGGTCAAATGTCTTGACCTCAGGTCACGAAAAGGTCAAAATTTCAACACTGCAGCGTATGGGCAAGAAAAAAGTTACCAATACAGTACTGCCTATATCCTATCCTATAAGTATGCAGATTCAGTCTCAATATAGACTGTATGTACTTCTGTAATACGTGTAGCATCACCACCAATATAAGTAGTAGCAGCGCAGACAAAATAGTGTATTTTCACTTTGGGGCAACAATCAACTTGAATGACAAACCTAACTTTGTGACAACATTGTGACAAACCTAACCACTTTTCGGGTGAATCTGAGAATGAGTTAAAAATAGCAATGACACATTTTGTTGATGCATATGAAAGTGAATATAAATAGAAGTATGATTTTTGTAGTTGATAGGGAAAAAAGCACCACCACGTGACACTGTTGCGATTTGGGAAAGATATGGATGAAAGAATTTAAATATTTGAGTTTTATGATTGATAAGAAAGGCGCGAGCCCATTAAATTTGAGAACCGAGTGAAACAGGGTAAGCAAGTTAGGTGCAGTTAAAACTGTAGTAGAGAAGAAATGCTTGTTTGTAGCTGTGGTGGCAAGAGATTTACATTAACGTGTATTGGTACCAACATTGAACTATGGTTGTGAAATGCTTTCATCGTGTAATAATTTGCTGTCAAAAGTGAAAATAGTTCAAAAAATAATCTAAGAAACATAAGTTTTGTAAAATGGATATACCAAATGATAGAGAAGGACGTTTTGGGAAGACGCTGAGTGAAAAATTAATGAATACGAAAAAGAGAAAAGTCTGTTGCTCTCAAGACTCAATGTCGATTAACTGCACCAGTGATTAAACTGGAAGTGATATAAACGTGGCCTAAATGTGGACGAATAACAAAAAGAAAAGGAAAAATGTTTGCGAAATGTGTTCGAATGAAGACCTTGTTAACCTTGGTTAACCTTGGTTTTGCTTCCGCCTGAATTATTCATTCTGACGAAGGTCAAGCTTGTCACTCCACCTTGTTCACCTGATAAATCATTAGAAGTACAATTCTGACGTTTTTATTAGGGGGATAACTCGAGATATTTAGTTTCTGTGATGATACTGTTAAAAAAATTGGTATGAGTTCATATTTACAGTCCTGATTTCAAGCACCATGTTTGTCTCATGAAAATGTGAATCTAATTTTTATAATGTATTTAAAAAATTCATGAATACAGTCTACAAATTTTTAGTTTTCTTGTTACGTTCATTTTCGTGTCCTAAAGATTCATTTGTGATGATTTTCAGGAGCAAGATGTCCTCCTAAATCTTTTTTTCAAAGATTTATTAAAGGGAAGCCATAACGAATCTTAATGGAATTAACAATAATCAGTAAAGAGGGCAAGAAATTGGTAGAGGGCTCAGGCCAACTAATGCTGGATGGAGCTGGAGGCTAGAGCTGAATTTTAACACTACAATAAAGTGATGAAACTATAATATTAAAAAAAAGCATTTAAGTTTAAAATCACTTTTCTATGCTAATGATATTTTAGGATACATAATTAATATGCTTATTATCTATTTTCCTAACTTTAGTGATGAGAAGTAATAAAAATCAAAGAACCAAATAAATCCTAACAATATGTCTTTTGTTTATTAAAAAAAAAAAAAACACGTTTTTCATGCACCATGCTCCCAATGGTCTCTCCAGATAAACTATGTTGAATATTCTGGGTCATTTCCTTGATGGAAGATGAATCCCCTCACAATAAATGAACTCCACTCAGAAATGCATTCTGAGCCAGAGTTTTGCAGTGGTGTGTCTCTTATTCATATTCCCATAGATTTTTATGAGAACACCCACTCTAGTTGTCCTGAAGCAGTCCTGAAGCATAGACTGAAATGTTTCATGGCTATGTCGGCCCACAAACCTACTTCTTTCATTTTCAAAACGTTCATCCTTGGTCTCATCGATCTACACAACATTCTCCCATTCATCACGCCATTTTTGATGTCCTGCTGCAAACTCAATTTTTTATTCATATCACCAATATACTCGTACGACTTTCTGGTATAAACTTTTCCTTGCCACGCACGTTCTTGAAGCCGTCTTTTCATTTTCGAAGTGCTTAAAGTAATTTCATCGTCATTTCGAATGGTTGCATATAGTTCAAGAACTGTCTTAAAGCGATCTGCGAAAGAGAATTTTCTAATAATGCAATATTGTCCCGCAGTAGTTATTCTAGTCTTGTCTGTTACGAGTTGCTAAAACTATATCATTTTCCCGCACCTGTTGTAGGGTTGGTTGAGCTACTCCTTCATATATTTTGAGCTCCATCGCAATTTCTCTTTGGCTGTTGCCCTGTTTATGGAAGGTGAATATTTGGACTTTCTTAATTCATTTGTTAACTCTTTCTTCACTTCATAGTGCAGAGGAAGGAATATCAGACATTTTTCTATGAATATCTGAAAACGATGAGGACCATGTGTCAACTGGGACTTTATTCTGCGTGTCTAACACATCTAACTCTTACAAGTATTGAAACAAGAAAGTTAGAGTAATAAATTGTATGTAACAAATATAAGGATTCTAAACTCTCAAAGTTCTACAAAATCAATTGTATATTTTCCTGTTTCTTTGTTGTAATTAGTTTATTTAACCTTCGTATCATCTAAGTTCATATGACGAAGGGGAGCTGCAATTTTACGTGGAACCGAACCACGGGTCGTTACATCATCTGGACACAAATGACGGACTCTCATCCAACTACAACCCAGACCCAGTGTCCCTTAACGTCGTTAATCGAAGAGGAGGGGTGTTACAACAGCGGCCACGAAGCAGCCCAAAAGACTAGGATAGTCTACATTGTATGTAGTTATATGTAAAATATCTTATATTCGAATGGTTTGCTCCTTTTACCTCAACTAATATATATATATATATATATAATATATATATATATATATATATATATATATATATATATGGTAAGCAAAAGTCTGGAAACATAGAAACTATGCTTTTCAATGCAAATATATATGTATATTTGCATTGAAAAGCATAGTTCCTATGTTTTCAGACTTTTGACTCACCCTGTATATATATATATATATATACCAACTGGCAAGGCTGCAAAATAAATGATTAATTAATTTCGGCGTATAACAATACCGCCTTCATTCAAATCACAAAAACAAATGAATAAAAAAGGAGTTAAAAGTAAATGAAGTTGGCAACTCAATGCCAAGGAGTAACTCAGAGTAATTAATTATTTTTATTTTTTATCTTTTAGAGTTTGTATTTATATTATTACTGGCGGGTATATATATATATATATATATATATATATATATATATATATATAATATAATATACCAGAGTATGAAAAGTAGTTAAGAATTTATCCTAAAAAAAATTGAAGACAAATTTCAGTGACAACTTTACAAATAAACCTTATTTCATAATTTGGGTAAAATATACCCTTGGATAATTTATCAAGTTAAGAAATAAAGTTTAAGATTAATCAGTTTGAGAAAATTTCGCATGTTCAACTTTGTAAAGTCGAAATAAACAGAAAGTTATATATATATATATGCACACGAGTGTGTGTATATATTATATATATATTATATATATACTTATATATATATATAAGATTATTTTTTTGACCAGGGGCAAGATATATACCCTCATGAACTCTGCAGGGATATGGCTATGAGCAAGCATGGCTGATAAGAGCAATAATATATGCAGACATACTACGTAATTGACATATTTTAAGTATAAGTATATATATATATATATATATATATATATATATATATATATATATATACACTTATACTTAAAATATGCCATTGACTTGACGTAGTATATCTGCATATATCATTGCTCTTATCAGCCAGGCTTGCTCATAGCCATATCCCTGCAGAGTTCATGAGGGTATATATCTTGCCCCTGGTCAAAAATAAGTATAGAGACATTCTATCCAGCAATAATTACAGGCCCATTGCTGTCGCTTCTTGCTTCTCGAAACTACTAGAAAAACTCTTGTTACTCCGATTAAATGATTACCGATGGACATCTCCTAATCAGTTTTTGGTTTTAAAAGGTCCCACTCAACTGACCTGGTATTCCCACCAATCTTTCACTGTTAGGTGGGGCAATGTACTATCCGAATGTTTTGGCTCCTCTTGCGGGGTGAGACAAGGCTCCTTGCTCTCCCCTATGCTGTTTAATGTGTATATCGACGGATTAATTGTTTCACTTAATGAGGCAACAGTGGGATGTTGTACAGATAATTTAATACAAGGATAAATAACTTAGTTTATGCCGATGATATGGTGTTAATAAGTCCCTCTGTTAAAGGTCTGGATCGGCTACTAAAAGTCTGCGAAGTGTATTCGCAGAAACGTGATATTTTTTTTAATGTTACAAAAACTAAGGTTACGCAATTTCATCCTAAAAGCTATAATCAGCCAGCTGACATTAGGTTTAAAATGAAAGGTGAAGTAATTGAGGAAGTACAAGAGTTTAAGTATTTGGGTCAAACTATTACCAGCTCCTTGATTGATGATTCGGATATAAGAAAACAATCTCGAAGCCTTTGTGCTAAAGCGAATATAACTATAAGGAACTTTCGGTTCTGTACAAATGAAGCTGAAGACACTCTTTCGTACTTTCTGCAGTAATATATACGGACAGCAACTCTGGGTGAATTATAAAAAAGGTCCTGGCAGAACCCTAAATTTGCTGTACAACAGGTCTTTTAGACTCTTACATAAATTGCCGCCCCCCCCCAGAGATGCCCAGCTTCGCAAATGTTTGCTACCCGCAATGTCCCGAGCTTCCCGGAGGTAACAAGACGTGCTCAATAGAGTCTAATGCAAAGAATTAAAAAATCAACCACCAATTATCCAAGCTATCCATGAGTCCTGCCGTTTATTTTCTAAGCTATGGACTTCTTAGCACGAAAACGTGTCTGTAGCTCCACTTAACGTTGACATTACTGTATTATTTCTAATCAGTTGTATATATTTTTATCCTTAGTATGTGAACTGTCATTGTATTAATAATATTTGTCATATGGTCTATAGTCTGCCAATAAGCCTTTTCATTTTCATTTTTCATTTTCATTCCATTTTCATATATAATAAGGTAGGTTGATTTTCCGCATGTTTTTAGATATCGACTTTGGACTAGTCTAAATAGTCAGGGCTTAATATGATAATAACTGACAAAATATTTCAGATCCCTAGCTTTAACCGTTTTTTGAGGAAACCGTTTCGAAAATCGTCAAAAAATCGTACCGAAAAATATCGCATTTTCGCAATTTTCGGCCGAAAAAAACATGCTATTTCATAAAAAAAATCCTGAAAAAAGTTACAATTTTATTGAAAAAAAGTAAAAAAAACATGTACAGAGTCAAATAGACACATTTAGATCGCAAGATCATCATAATTTTCACTGTAAGAGCCCTTAAAAGCAAAGGAAGGCCTCATCTGGCGGCTTAGGGCTTTGGCCAGAATGTGTTTGTGCCTTGATTCGAGTCCATAAACAGTATGGGAAGCTTCAGATGTCAGCTTCACGGCCCTTTCAACACTCTGAGAATGTGAAGGCAGATCAGGCAGCTCCAGCTTGGTGCCATTCAGCAATGCTTCTTGAAGCTCCTGGTCAGAAAAGTCTTCTGTGAGAGCAGGTTCACAGATGCCACTTTGAGAAAGGTTGATTAGTTCTGACCAGTGGGTAGCTTCAATGTTGATGGCTGTGATCTTCTTCAGCCTCTTCTTGGCTTGCTTCCCACTTCTGAAAGAATAATAATTAATTTATTTTTTATTCCAGTTTAAGATTTAATCCCTATTAGTCTCAGAATTGCTGATTTAAATTAAACTTAAATTAAAAAAAAAAAAAACCAAGTTCTATAAATCCCCATAATCGAATTTTTTTCAGAAAGAAGGTAAGATTATTTCCATTATCAGAGGGGAAGGGGGTAATTGGAATAAGAAAATGTGAACAAAAATTCGATTATGGGGATTTATAGGACGGGCCTTTTTTTTATTAAATAAATCCCCATAATCAAATTTTTTTTTTCACATTTTTTAAATTAATAAATGCTTACCTGATGGACAGAATTTTCTTGAGAGCAGCTTCTCTCACTTCCAAGTCATCAGACTTCATCATGGAGTACAGCACATTAATTGATTATTAATTTCTATTACCAGGGGGGGGAAGGAAGATTACAGGAGGAAAATGCGGATATTTTTCAATTACAAGCATTGAATTTCCTTCCATTTAAAAGGCACCTAATCGCACTAAGTTAGGCCAGTTAAAAGTTAAAAAAATAATAGCATTACCTTCTTACTGAGAGGACAAGTGCAGATTATGTGCTGTGTTTGACAATTTTCTTTCTTGCACTTCACAGCATTGTCATCACAGAGACGAACAGGTAGCTTACAGGTGCAAGCAGAAATGTCAAAAAGTTTAT
>JAJOZX010001838.1:497500-500000 GCA_023014485.1 Bathynomus jamesi | reverse complement strand
TTTTTAAAGAAATTTCTCAATAGCTTCGCAATAGGATTATGCACGCTTGATCATTAAACATGGAAATTGGAAAGAAAGCATAACACAGGCCAAAATTCTAGATGGGAGTTTCACTTATTTCGTGAAATTTATGTATATTTTAAATGTTACACGGATCTATATTATTTAATGACATTAAACCAAAGAAGACAGTAATTATTTCTGCGTGAGACATTATTTAAGTCAAGGTTCCTAATTTGAGCTTTTTCAATGAAATTTACACTCATTTAAATTAGTTTCATGGAAAACTTTCGATTTGAACTCGCATGCTTTTTTTAAACAGGGTGTCCCATCAGTTCGGTCTGATAGAAAAATTTATTTTAAATTAATTTTACAAAAATAATAAATACATTAGAACTAAAACAAATGTTTAAATTGATGTTTTATTTTGGGACCTTTTTTTTTTCTTGTTGCGGGCCTCCGCCTTTTCCTTACGAGTGTAACTCACTTTCATATTAGCTATTGCGTATTATTCTACCTGCAACTAAAAAAATGGTCCCAAAAGAAAACATCAATTTGAACATTCGCTCAACTAAACACTCCTGCAAGAAGCTGCAACTCAATTTGAACATTTATTTAAAAAAAGTTCTAATGTATTACTTTTGTAAAATTAATTTAAAATAAATTTTCCTATCAGACTGGAGTTATGGAACACCCTGTATATCGGTAACCAGATAATATATAAGTAGTGGTTATCAGTATTAAAATATCGTCCAGTGATCGATATATTTAAATTTTACGTGAAATTTTTAATACATTATTGAAACGCTTCAGGCAAGGCAATTCATTCTATTAATTATTAGTAATTTAGTAATAAATGCATTAACGTTTAATATTGCTTTAACTTCATATCTCTTATAAAATATACAGTCAGTTTGAAAAAACACTTGTCCACTTCAAGTTTTATTTTAAAGATAAAAAACTTTTCAAAGTTATTTTTTAATTACTTTATATTTTATTTAGTAGTATCTTTGCATATTCCAAAAATATTTCCACATTTTGGGCTTTTCAATGGCAGCGCCAATTTTTTTTATACTAAAGTTATAATTCGTAGACCAAATAACATGGTTGGAAAAAAAATTACAAAAGAATAATATAGTTTCGGTAAATTATTTACATGGTCTAATTTACACTTGATGGGTTGTGAAGTTGTTGTAGGGTGAACATGTCCAGAAGTTGTTGTAGGGTGAACATGTCCAGAAGTTGTTGTAGGGTGAACATGTCCAGAAGTTGTTGTAGGGTGAACATGTCCAGAAGTTGTTGTAGGGTGAACATGTCCAGAAGTTGTTGTGGGGTGAACATGTCCAGAAGTTGTTGTAGGGTGAATATGTCCAGAGCTGATTAAATTTAATGGGAATTGTTGAACCTCCAAGTCATTTAACTCAGTACTGCAGAAAACTACATTTTACCGATTTTCGCCTTTCCTCTCATCGAATGACAGAGCAAGTAATTACATACAGAGAAATCTGAATAGTATTATTTTATATCTTACTTAAATTCTAAGACAACCAAGCCACACACTTTTGTGTGGTGTTTATAGTTTTTTCACCTTTTACTCGCAGATAATACCTGCTAGATCCCAAATATATATATATATATATATATATATATATATATATATATATATATATATATAACTGACAAATCTTGGTTTTGCTTCCGCCACAATTGTTCATTCTGATGGAGGTCGAGCTTGTCACTCCACCTTAGACCTACAGTTTAACGTGGAATCTGAACCACGCCCCACGCCGAACCCAGCGTCTTAGCCACTAGGCTACCCAGGGTACCCATTTATCAACCAACCAATTTTTTTATTGTGTGGAAGGATGAACAGCTGGGTTTGCTGCGCTCCGCCTGCCGTCACCGGGTCTCGATCCCAGGGCCGATGGATTCGTAGTCAGCGACGCTAACCATTACACCACGTAGGCGCATCGGTGTGTGTATATATAGGGTGTCCATAAATTATTCACCCCATTATAAGCCTTAATAAATTCGTTATTATAGGAGCTATCTTAAAACGGTTTGCGGCAGTTAATAACACAACTCAAGAAATTTTTTCTTTATTTCGCAGAACGCCCACTAGGGGCACAATGGCGACAGTGAAGGAGAAAGCAATGTGTGTGCTGTGGATGTGGGAAACCAATCTCCAATTACTGTACAGAGACGTTTTCGGGAGGAATATCAGAAAACTCCACTAACAAAGCAATCACTCAAGCGATCGCTGAAATAATTTCAAGAAACTGGCAGTGTGCTACATCAGAAAGGAGCTGGTAGTCCTAGTGTGTCTGAAGATAAGGTAGCAGGAATTCAGGAGGCGTTTGTCCGAAGTCCTACAAAATCCATCCGCCGAGCAAGCCGAGAACTGCAAATACCGCATTCAACAGTGCATAAAGTGGTTCACAAGAGGTTGAAACTTTATGCCTACAAATTGCAAACCTTGCAGAAACTTCTACCAAATGAC
>JAJOZX010001838.1:472500-492500 GCA_023014485.1 Bathynomus jamesi | reverse complement strand
TCGAGGGACAAAATTAATTAATATTTATTTTTGGTGTCTTTTGTTTCTATTGCGAATTTGGGTCAGTACCTTCTAACATATGTGTCTACCGGAGAGAGAGAGAGAGAGAGAGAGAGAGAGGGCGAACATTTGTATCATCAATCGTTTACTGTAGACAAGTAATGCAGATTCTTAATGACCAATAATTTTATCTTTATTTTTCTTCTTTTTGGTCCGTTTCGTTGTTCGCTGCTTTCAGAATATATGATCAGTTTTTAAGTAAAAAATTGTATAACGATGTAAACACACTTTAAAAATTGCCCTAAAAGATTGTCTTCGTTAAGCCTTTGATGAAAGTTTAGCTTTCATCAAAATGTTATGGAAATGTAAACGAATGGGTAAAATGGTTAGAAGCTTCGGGAAGAAACTCTGCTGGGGTATTCAGAGAGAATATTATGATAAACTCAGAAAGACTTAAAGGAAATGATAATACAACACACATCAACCTTCCAAGAAGTGTAACTATTGAGGAAAACTGCCTTGTAGTCACTGAAGAATCGATAATTAATGAGGAACTGAGCATCTTTCAGGTTATTACCATGTGAGAGATCGAGGAAGACCATGTGTGCAAGTTTGTGCCTCAAGAGTTCGAAGAATTACAAAGCAAGAATTGGAACAAAAGTCATCAAAGGCGAGAAAAGTGAAATATTAAATGAACTTGATAGGTAAACATATATATATATATATATATATATATATATATATATAATATATATATATATATATATATAACCTTCTCATTGGGACCAACAACCCCTTGACATATTCACTGGTTTTAAGATGGCATTCATTTCATTATATATCAACAGCTGGAGCCATCAAAAGGAGAATAAAAGTGTGACACGATGCGATATATCAAGTTATATTAGTCTCAGTGTAATAATTTCGCCGAGAATATCGAAATTGTGAAAGTCAAGTTACGTTTGCCCAACCTGGTGCAGATTTAACACAGATTACTACACTGGAAATTCCTGAAAAGACTATATTACCTGCCAACCTGATATAAAATAGCGCACCATCGCATAGACTGCGATTCATAATTCCTTACCATGAAGTAAATAACCATAATTTTTAAAATCCTAATTATGGTCTCCAAACCTCCCGATTTAAATGTCGCAGATTATGCCTCGGCGGCAGTACTACGATCATGAACTCTGAAAATCTTGAACCAGGTTGGAAAAAATGCATTATTGTGTAATATTTTCTCAGAGGGAATTACTCCATAAACAGGGTGTAGAGTGATGGCGAACCTTTTTATCCAAGTGTGCCAAAATTCGTGTTTATTAAATAATGATATTGTTGGCGTGTCACTTGCATACATGCATTTTAAATTTAACTACAAAATCATAGATAGCTGACTTATTAATCGAAAGTACTAGGGCCTAGTACTTTCGATTAATAAGTCAGCTATCTATGATTTTGTAGTTAAATTTAAAATGACCTATGACACGCGTGTCACCTGCAACCCTGCGGCGTGTCACTGCTGACACGCGTGTCATAGGTTCGCCATCACTGGACTGTAGACAGTCTTCCCGTGTGTTATAATTTCAGTTAGGAGAGTTAAGTTTATGTTATGATTGGTTAGATTATTCCCCGTTAGGTTAACGTAGGTTAAGTTGGTTAAAAAGAGTGTCGATGATTTTGACCTGTCCACAATTTGGGATACCACCTTACATTCTCATAAGTTTATTTACATGACCATAAATGCGCTATCTTCCTTTTTTGTCGAAGGTGTATTCTTAAGTAAGTCCAGCAGTTATAATTTTTTTGGGGGTATCACTGTTAATTTTCCTTTCTCTCTCTCTCTCTCTCTCTCTCTCTCTCTATCTCTCTCTCTCTCTCGCTCTCTCTCTCTCTCTCTCTCTCTCTCCTCTCTCTCTCTCTCTCTCTCTCCATATATATATATATATATATATATATATTATATATATATATATATACACTGTGTTCCAAATAAATTAGTAGCCAACTTTTTCACCAGGCCAACAAAACCACAATTCTAAGGGTAACTAAATGAAACAGAAAATATATTAAACTCATTATATTTTCTTTAAAATGAGAGGTAGTTTACTTAAATCGGATGAGTAGTCTTTCTACAAGTTCAGATGACACAATCTATAATATAATTGAGGCAGAGTATGTCAAAAAAATTATTTCAAAAGCTGAAATCGGATACCGAAGATTTTGAAATTATTAAGGCAGTGAAAGTTTAATATTTATGTTCAGTTCATGAGGGAACTTTTGTGAAGCTTAACAATTTAACCCCCCCCAAGTGATTAGCGGGGGGCCGAAAGCCCTAGTAACGCAGGTCTAGCTAAATAGGCCTGTAGGGCCCACTTTAGCTAAAAAAGAACGCAGCAATGGAAATCTTAAGCTTCAAATCCGAACTCATTGTATCAAGATTTGTGAAGCTTAAGGTTTTCATGGCTGCGTTCTTTTCTATAGTTTTAAGACCGATTAATTGACTCGCCAGTAACTGGGGGGCTGCGGCATCCCAATTACTGAGGCCGAAGGCCCCAGCACCGCAGGTCTAGCTAAATGGGCCCGTAGGGCCCACTTTGGCTAGTAGTTATTAAAAAATAATTAAAAAATAAAGTTGATAGTACGAAAGTAGAAGAAATTGTTAAATTCAAGTCACTGAATAGTCCAATCGTAACGAGATCACTCGTCGATTCAAGGTAGGTCTAGATTAGTCTAGTTGATGCATTGTTATGGGTTGTAGAGGGCTAGGCTAGGCAGACTAATAAGTGAAGTATGCCTGTGCCTAGACGGTATTGCCGTCACGGCAATTGTTTTGGTTTGGCAACGAGCGAAGGAAGTTTGTCAATTCTGTTATTTTATGGGATTTGTTATGGCACGTTTAAGTGAGGAATACAAAACTGCTATCGAATTTCTTTACAAGGAAAAAGTTTCGGTACTAAAAGAATAGTAAAAAAGTATCGTAATCAACATTGGTTTGTACGTAGTGTGTCACGTTTGTTGGAAAAAATTCCTGAAACGGGAACTCGTGCACGAAAGCCAGGAATTAGACCGCGTACAGCAAGAACCCCGGCAAACATTGAATCTGTAAGTGAACTTATTTGCAGCCAAGATTTTAAGTGTACTGAGAACTGCTAATGGCACCGGTATTAAAAATAGTTCAGTGCAATGAACTGCAGAGAAAGACCTTTGTCTATAAAAACATTTAAGCGCTTCCAAGTGTATTGCGTATCTCAGTCCAAAGTAAAACGTGTACAATGTTTCCGTCGATTGCTTTGCCCTTTTAGATCAATTAACGACGTGTCTATCCGTAAACCAGATTTTCACTATTGAACGGCACTATTTCAGTGCAATGAACTGCAGAGAAAGACCTTTGTCTATAAAAACATTTAAGCGCTTCCAAGTGTATTGCGTATCTCAGTCCAAAGTAAAACGTGTACAATGTTTCCGTCGATTGATTTGCCCTTTTAGATCAATTAACGACGTGTCTATCCGTAAACCAGATTTTCACTATTGAACGGCCTCGAAATACGCAAAACGATAGATTGTACGCTTAACGTAAGAAAAAAAACAAAGGACTTCCAAAAAGCAGGTTCCTTCGAGAGAGAGACCACTTTAGTCAGTCTGTGATGGTTTCTATTGGTTTTTCTCGTTTAGGAAAAACATCCATTGTTTTCCTTGATAAAGGCGTGAAAATTGATTCAAAACATTACTGTGACGATATCTTGAGTAAGAATGTTGCTTGAAATTGAAAATTACGGTGAGAATTATGTTGTTTAGCAAACAGCCGCGTCATCTCGTCGGTCCGGGCACACCATTGCAAACTTATTAGAACAATGTCCTGATTTCATCGTGCCAGAAGATTGACCACCAAAATTTAAATCCAGTTGACTATTTCATATAGGAACGTTTAGCTGACAAAATCTACAGACAAAATAGTCAAGATGTCAATCAACTTCGAGACTGCATTTTAACAGCATGGAATGAGCTTGATCAAGACACCATTTCTACAACAATTACTCTCATTGTAAACTTTATTTTTTAACAACTATTGTTCAAATTGAATTTATAAAGAGGCCATTAATCCAATTTAAATAAACTACCTCTCATTTTAAGGACACTATGAAACATTTAATATGATTTCTACTTCATTTAATTATTCTTAGAATTGTGTTTTGTTGGCCTGGTGTAAAAGGTAATACTTTATTGGAGACACAGTGTGTGTATATATATATGCTCATACATGCACACTATATGCTCTCTATATGCACACTATAAATTTTAAGTATGTAACTCCAAATTCCGGAAAGTCAAATTATGAAAATAAATTCATTCTACACTCTAAACACTGTCCGTTGAGTGTACCTTATATCCGAGCAAAAAAAAAAGGATTAAATGTACTCTGGGTATAAAGTGTATAAAGAGCATACTCGGTAAACCATAGGTACACTGAGAGTACAATGAGAGGTTTCCTTTAATCCCTGGAAGTGTACTTTGAAAGTGTACTCTGTACTTTTCACTTACAGTAGTTCAAAAGGACACCACTTGTCAAGAAGAGAACAATTTCTACCTATATATTTATGTACCCTTAAAGTACTTTATACATTACAAATTACGTTTACCCTTTTTCCCACTTTCGGATGTAAGGTACACAGAATGAACAATTTATAGTGTATAAGACTTTCAAACCCGAAACTGAACCCAAACACACACACACACACACACACACACACACACACACAAACACACACACACAAATTCCCGACTCAGATGTTCTCCTATATGATTCCATATGATATACGAGTGTCATATATATATATAATATAATATATATATATATATATATATATATATATATATATATATATAATAAGAGAAAAATTGCACGCGAGATATATTGCGAGTTGTAATACTAAAGGTGTGTGAATAAAGGAATAAGAAGGTACCTCCTAATCCTCCGATAATTCTGGAAGACAGATCACGTGGGAATAACACCTCAACCTCTAATTTAATACCAATATGGAAACACTGTCTTTAATAACCAACCACCCACGATGAGCACTTCCACGTAGGTGAAGCAGTCAACCATGAAATCACGGGATTGCGTGGTTGACTCATAAAACAACCATGCAATATATATATATATATATATATATATATATATATATATATATATAAAACCTTAGTTAATAAATTAGTATTTTATTTAGTATTTAGGGGGGGAGAGGGATGGCAAATGATGTATGAAGTGAATCGCGCGTAACAGTGCTGTGTGGGGCCCTCTGTAAGGATGAAGATAGCGATGGAATCTTTTTGGTCTATGTTCAGGAAGCATTCAGAATGATACAAGAAAATATTTTCGTTCTATTCGTAAAGTGAACGGATTAATTCGATGGTTAAAATGGGATTAACAAAATATATTAACATAAATACAATTTACGTAATAATTATTTAATAATAAATGGAATTAAATTCGTTACAAAACCATAATTTATCTGACAACGAGGTTGACATTTTGGTTCTCACATTTTATTAAGCTTATATTCAACTGAGCGCTCATCATACGTTTTTTTTAGTTTATAATACGTGCTGCTTGTTCAGGTATGGTACAGCCCTCAACTGACAAGGTAACAGAAGCAATACGATTTCAGTAATTCAAAATAAAGTTTATTTTCAATCAGAATCCATATTCATTACATTAAATGCCATCTGACATTATTATTTTCTGCCATATAAATACGCTTGTACGTAATTGTGCAGTTGGGCATAATAATTTTGGGAAATTAGATCATTAGTATTGTGACAATCACCGACTCCAAATTATTGGCTTTATGGTATACAAGGTTCAAAGAGATCTTTTGTTCACGAGACATCATCACATCAGCTTTGCACGATTGAATTAAAGGAAGACCCCAAAAAATATTCACCTCTGAAACATAGAATAAAAGTTATAAATCCCTCCCGATTTCAAACCTTGAAGCGCAAAATGTTCATCAGTTATGGGCTTTTTATAGACATTCCGACCTCATGCCGAAACGACTTCTCTCCACACCTGAAGAAGTAGTAAAATAGAAGAAGAAAAATATGTATACACACACACACACACATACATACATGCACATACACACACACACCACATACATACATGCACATACACACACAGAAGTGAGACACAAAATTATAACATCTAAAAGGTGGTCCTGAAATGACGTATACACTTTTACCAAATAGAAAGATAATAATAACGTCGATGACTATTTGTTACGGTAACTTTAGTCGTACAGCGTGGACTTTAATTACCGTACAATGACGGACAGCCAACCATCAACTTTAATCAATCGGTGATGACCAACAGAATGATGCTAACAAATTTATCCTTCGGTCTGTGTGTCCTAATGCAGGAAATGGCTTTCATTGGACCTATTGATTTTCGTAAATCGTTTATAGGACATAGAAAATGGCCGGATTTCATATAATAAAAGGATAATTAAATGGTATTGATGACCTTAATTACTAATTATTATCCTGCGCCTCATATCAGCGGGGATTGCTGCTTTCAACATAAATTTAACACGAACTGCTCTTTGAACATAAATTTAACAGGAACTGTTCACCATTCTTATTGAATCATATTATGAGAGAGAGAAAGAGAGAGAGAGAGAGAGAGAGAGAGAGAGAGAGAGAGAGAGAGAGAGAGAGAGCAGCATTTACCTTTATGTTTGTGCTTCGGAAGATAATTTCTTTGAATTTATTTAGTTATTATTTGTAGTGATTTTCACGTGTTTCATTAAGAAATTAGAAATTTAAAAGTGTCTGTAATCAAAGTCAAGTTTAATTACCAACTGATTATGAATGATTTAAATATAAACTTATAAATGGTTATTCCATTTCGGGGGAGTTTTATCCTTCCAGTTAAAAAAATGAACAATTTCTTGGCGTTTGTTCGGCAAAGCTGAAAAACCATGAAGTGTTATTTCTCAAACACAGGTAGCAGTTTTTCATTTACGATTTCATCATGCTTTATAATTTCACATTAGCCAGTAAACAGTGTTTATACAGTTGTCAAACTTCGCAAATTTTGATTCGTTGGTAAAATTAAGGAAAAAGAATTATTTCTGACTTTAAACTTATACTGTATTTCCTTTTCTTATCTATATATTGATGAAATGAATGGCTGAGGATAGAACACTTTGGAAGACACGCATGAGTTGGACCTACCTGATAGGCAGAACACGATGAATGGATGGTCTATATACTTGTTCCATGTTTAAGATTTTTCATCATTAAACACACTATATATTCGTATAAAGGCAGTTTAAGAAAAGTAAGGAGCAAATTCACATATCTCACTCATTTTGCTTTGCGAGTCTACAGTATATATAAAATCATTGCAGGAAACTCGGGAGGGAGCTAAATATTTCGGTAATTTTAAAATAGACTTTAAAGTGTTTACAAAAGACGAACTATACTCTGTCAATAGCTTAAGAATACTGAATAAGATACTTAAAAGTTACTTGAAAGAACTAATAATCTACATAAAACAACAATAACTATTCTTTAGTCTCTGTACACACATTCTCAGTATAACTTTTCAGATTATGCAAAGTAGGGTGATAATTAAGAATAAAGTACCAAATTACTCGTACATTCTCGTATCATTACACCATGTAAGAAATTTTATTGCCTGAAGTTTCAAGTAGCAGTTTCTTTTACCGGGAGAATTATTCGGGAGAAAAACTATAATCATAGAAACGTTAGCTGGAAAACTAATTTACATTTGGAAATGAAACGGTAAAGTTTATTTGTGATTTTTTACATTGGTGTTTACATTTTAACCCTTTAAGGACTGAAGATGCCAATTGCTAATGTTTCAAATACACGCGTTCATAACTTAACCCTACAAAAAATTCAGGGCTTAAAGGGTTAAAGGCGTGTTTAACAAGTTTTTGAAAAGTGTCTTCATATCAATTATACAGAGGGATGACAAAAGTAAATAGATACCACGATGATTGTCGTCAAGAACAAATAGCAAAGTTCATCAATGGAATGCCAGAACGTGTGTCAGCTCTACATAATGCAAAGGAAGCAACACGATTCGAAATATAGCGAGTCAATAAATCTGTTATTATTTATTGACTTTTATCATTAAATAAAAAATTATGGAGAAACTGAAGGTGTTTATTTACTTTTGTCAATCCTCTGTATGGCCTCAAGTGCGCGTTTTATTGAAAACGCATTTTCACATAATGTCCTAAAATTTAAATACTATTGACAGAAATGGCATTTATACATGTTTTGATAGGCGACGTTTCAAACAAATGGTATGCCACAGAAAAACAACGCTATTGAATATATGACAATAAAACCCACACTATTAGACGGAGTTTATTTCCACAACAGTTTCGATGCCCACTGGCATCCTCTTCGGGTGGATACAGAAAAACGAAAGTAAAGTTTTGCAACTACTGAATACGTTAAACGTGTATAGATCGGAATCATGTTTAGTTCGTTTCATGCTTACAGGTAACTGAAGTACTGTTAAAGATTATTATTATTATTATTATTATTATTATTATTATTATTATTTTTTCAAAGGTACGTGAATCCTTAAGTACATGCTGAAAGATAACAAACAAGGCTTACCCACTTCGGTAACAGAAGGACACTCGAATCTTACTTAAAGTAATACCAAAATTTATTACACGCGTTATTTGCGATGCATTTAGTGATAAATATTAAGTTCGCTTAATATGTTGATATATATTAACACATAAAAATTGAACTGTATGTAATAACACTCTCTAAATAAAGATTAACTGAAGGGATATTTAACTGACATTAATTTTAAACCAGAAAACCTAATATAATTGTTTAATTTTTGTTTGGAATCTGTAATTTTCACCAAATTGGTGAAATGAATATGATAGAGTTGATATATATATATATCAAAATATAATTTTCTGTTTATCGATGAGAAATTCTCACCAAGTTGCTTATATAGTTTTGCAAATTAAGAACCAGTTTTGGGGTGTAGGGCGAGTAAATCAAACACTGCTTGAAGGGTGCCCCTTTAAACGCATTAAAATGCTGTACGTTAAGGAACTATAAACGTGCTTAGAATTAAGATTTGTTTAAAATCAGATGCAAAATATGGTGTTTAGCTTTGTGCTTAGACATTAAACACCGGCTTTATATATACAGTATGTAGTGTAGTTAACTAAATTCGTATATCTAAATATTTTATATGCGGGAACTAATTTTCTGAGATAATGTTGGCTTTCGAAGACGATAGGTGTAAGCTAAAATTTTGTAAAAATTAATGAGGTAGTCTTAGGTTTCGCGCGCGTATCGCGTTCAAAGAGAACAATTTCACCACTCAATAACGTTCGGTGAACAAAATCCATAGAGTTTTATGTTTATTAACTTCCTCAATAGAGAAAAAATTTCATGAGCATTATTCATCAATAAAATAAATGGAACGACATAAAGCGAACTTTGAAACAAGAGCAAATCTTCCATTTAACAAAGGCTTTTCCGGATAATTTCATCATATTCACTCCAAATGTGAAATCGATCCGAAAGCTCAAACGAAGAGATTTAAAAGTGCGGAGATGCCAGTTAATACGCACTGTCACACGTATGAAAGATTTTAGGGTTTCTCTATACATACTGATGACGTAATTACAGTATTTAAAAACATAAATAAATGACATTGATGTTCAGCTTGTGAGTGTCATTTCCATGCTGCAAACCAAAATCCGTCAAAGATTTGCGGAGAGCTGTTTAAATTCTAATTTATAAGTTTGAAGTCTATATATAGACTGTATTTTATATATATATATATATTAGTAACCCAGTTATCCGTGATTCACTCAACCGCGAATCGAGTTAACCGTGATTTAATCATTTTAACCACTGTGCAGTTATCCGTGATCATGACACCGAGTTAGCCGTGATTTGGAGCGGTGTTTACATCCGCGGTTAGGAATTGTTGGCAGAGGGAGGGGGTTACAATCTTCAGGAGTGGATGATCTTCATGCCTTGTAGTGAGTACAAACTGCTTAATTGTATACTGTACTGTAATAGAATGATACTCTGTGTGGTGGCTCGCGAGGTGGGAGGCCAAGCAGTGATGGGAGGCAGCAGCGGCTGTACCACCCATCCACCGGCGGAGTATACTAAGTTAACCGTGAAATCAGGTTATCCGTGATCATGGACCGCCCCTCAGTTACGGATAAATGATTGAGTACAGTATATATATATATATATAATATATATATATATATATATATATATATATATATATAATATATATTAAATATTTTAAGAAAATTAAGACCTAAAATTAAATTACAGTTAATAAAAATATAAAATTTTATTTGAAATTGAAGGGGCTATTTATTAATGAGGGGAAATTTTGAATGTATAGTAGTTCATGTTACAATATTTGAATCGTGGAAATAGCCAAAGCTATGATAATTCAATTTATGGAGATATAGAAGAGGGTTACGGTCGTGGTATCGTTTGTTTTACATAAAACTCAAAAGTTTTTTTCTTACACCCGATAATTCATTTTATAAGAATGATCTACGTATAGACTATTATAGAATGCATTGGTTTAGCGAGTAAAAATCTATCCGAGATCATTCTCATAAGAGGAATCAACCAATGAGATTGATATGACAGTAAGTGCAAAATCTTATGCAAAGAAAAACTCTTATTTTCATATTCAACCAAAACCATTTATTAATTAAATCAATAAAATAAATAAAATAAGAAAGTTATATTAATAATATGGTATGAATTTTAAGAGATTTTCATTCTTGTTGCTTAAAATTGAGGATTTCAATCTGAATTCTAAGGATAGGTTGACATTTGGTGAAACATTTTGTAGCTAAACATTTGAAATGTCGAAATAATGATCCAGGGACGGACTGACAGCAACCTATAATGAGGTCCTAGGGGACTCCTGGCCCCTTGAAATCCGATTTTTTTTTCATATTACAGTTCGATTAGACACTTGACCCAAGTGAGATTACCAAATAGACATTATGATGACTGCCCGCCCGCTGAATCCGCCCCTGTTAAATGACCTAAACCAATATTTCGATTTAAATTTCAAACCAATTTTAGAGTTTGTGATTAATATTTCTGATATATTTTATCACGTGATCAACGACTGCCCCCTTCCTTCTTTTCATATCCGATTGTATCCGATCACGGATCCGACGAGATCTAATTAAAAAAGCCATGACAAACGTATTGGCTAATATAGCTGCGTTTTACTTTGCTTCTACAATAGAAAAAATGTTGTATGGAGGTCCACATTGTCAGTATTTATTAACATCAAAGTTATATTACTACGAAATAACTTTACACATTTTTATATCAACAGAGAGAGAGAGAGAGAGAGAGAGAGAGAGAGAGAGAGAGAGAGAAATTGTAACATTTCTTTAGCTAGAAATAAGCTTATAAAAAGTAAGAATTTTCTAATCTACCAAGAAAATTTTTAGTTTAAAATACAAATGACTAAGATGATTACCCTCTAAAAAGGCTATTCATTCCACTTTCATGTGTCACTCAAAGAAGATTCAAGGTAGAAACAATTTTCTCCTTCAACAAGTTCTATGAACTTAAGAAAAAAGTATACTCTATCCTGGATCAAAACCTCTCTCTCTCTCTCTCTCTCTCTCTCTCTCTCTCTCTCTCTCTCTCTCTCTCTCTCTCTCTCATGTAGCGATCATTTGTAATGTAATGAATTAATAATAATTTTTTAAACGAAATTTCAATAAAAGCCGTAAAATAAATAATTTATTTAATGTATCCTATTTATCAAAGTTGATTAACAATTAATTTACTACCACATAACACACAAGAGCAGACCGCGCTTAAAATCTGTGTGGGTAATAAATTTTAGCATTTAATTGCGTCGTATACCTGTTTAAAATGAAACCACCGAGTCTGTATTTATTGCACACTGATATGACTAACTAAAAAAATAGTAAATTGCAATTGCGTAAAATTGTCGCTTGCTCATAGAAAAAAGTTGTTTTTTTGTTGCGTAAAAGTTGTTCGAAACAGTTGCACGTGTGATGAAACCCCAAACTTCCTTCGTTGGACGTGCGTCGGCTCTTCAAAAGACTTCCAGCTGAGAGACTGATCGAGCTCAATTCTGAACGCTTATCACACGTAAATTGCTCCAATGTCTTAATTACCATAAAGGTTACTTGCCCAGTCATAATAAAGGTCATTTTGACCCTTAAAGATTCTCTACTCCTTTTCTCACCTTGACAACGGGCGCTTAAATCGAAATGGACTAACGACGAGTTCATCTTTATCGAATAAAAAAAAATGGTTTCGTTCATCGAACGTAACGTCTTGCTCTTTGTTTTCCATTACATATATTATATATATATATATATATAATTTGCTCTTTGTTTTCATACATATATATATATATATATATATATATATATATACACGCTGTTTTGGCTTCAGTTCATTTGTTTCTCTTCAGTAAACGAGAAGTGAAGCTTCTCTCGTACGAAGCTCGTAGATTGGACCCCTTACAATCAACCCTTTCCAATTGCGAGCGTCCACAAAGCGAAGCAATTCTTCAAAGAGGAGAATAATCACTGCTGTTTCTTTTGTTTAATGCCCTTCCCTCCTTCCAGCTGACCTCGACTCACCTTAAACATCGCCCAAACCTCCCTTGTCCTTTTATACAACGCAATACCATGCCCCTCCTTTGGGTATATATTTTTTAGGGGCACCGCCCTTTACCTCGCGTGGTTTCTATTGGTTTAGTATGTATGTATGTACACTCTATACTTTATGGGCATTTACGGATGATATTCATACAAATATATATATATATACACGAATGTGGCCAGATATTCAGTTCGTTTGGTAATTTTATGCTTATTTTAAATTTTAATCTTCGCCTTCAAATTCAAAGTTTTCAGTTTCTTATTCAAAACGAAGTAAAAATATTTGACGACAGAACAATTCAACATTAATAACAATGATACTACTAGTACTACTACTACTACTACTACTACTATATAATAATAATAATAATATAATAATAATAATACATGTATTTGCATATATATATATATATATATATATATATATATATATATATATATATATATATATATATATATATATATTATATATATATATATATATGGTATTAGTATTTCCATTTACTCAGAATTATTTAAGAATAATTTATATATATATATATATATATATTATATACAGTATATAAATCTTATAAAATGTTCCAAAAGTTACGGGTTGCGGTGTAGCCACTGTCGCAACACTGTTTCCTGCCCGTCGATCAGCGAAGTTAAGCGACATCGGGTCTGGGATATTGGATAGGTGAACGCCCTCCGCGTCCACATAATATTGGATCCCACGTAAAGTTGTAAAGTTGTAGTTGTGGGTTACGAAGGAGGTTAACCAACCCTACAAACACACACTCCAAAAGTTACGCACTTTTAAGTTAAAAAATTGAGAACTTCTTTTCCATCATCCTCGGTGTTGGGAGAAAGAGGTTCTGGGTGGTGTTTCCTCTAATTCCTACTGCAAACCTTCTTCAGTATTCTACCTATAGCAACCGACTAAACCTTATTTTAAAACCTGAAATTCCCTCTTCGGGAAGATACAGTATGCAGGATATTTCATTCCACTTTCATTTCTCTTTCAATGTAGCAAATAATCCCACCAAGGCAGACAGACTAGGGGGTTGCTGGAGCCTAACTAGACAGTGCCATGGCGCGACAACGGAAATTTTGCCAGAATATTATGGCCTCCTTCATTCCCACAACCTACCACCGCCTGATTTCTCTCTTTATGTAGTGATACCTCAGACGGAGAGTTTACCCAAATAAGTGGTGGCCAAAATTTTCCTCTTCTCCCAGTCTATTTTCCTGGGAATGTTTGGTTCAGTAATCCTACAACATCCAAAGGGCCGTGGCAGGGAGCTCCGTTGGAAAGTTGCTTGGTTTACAAGATTTAAGCTAGGTTGTGATATGAGGGACAAAGAAGTTCTGCAGCACTGCAAAGTAGCTCAGTCCATTTACGGTTGCCTCCTCAAAAATGAAAAGGCCAATAACACATGACTTTCGTAAGGTGCATCACACACACAGTGACCATAGGAGGTTCTCTATGATGACGCCAAAGCTCATTTGGTTTTTCATTTCCCTAAATGTGATACTCGTAGCGGTAAACACTCCACTGGTATAAAATATCAACAAGATGGAGCGCTCCTCCTTGTCATTATATGTTAAAAAATTTTTGTAACCAAACTTTCCGGGAAAGATGGACTGGGAAAAGAAGAAAAACTTTCATGTGTCCACCACACTTAACCGAATTAACCTCTAGATTTTTTGTGGGGTCATGTAAAGTGCATCGTTTGCATTACAAAGATCAAGTCAACATTGGGCAGAAATGAATGCGTGAATCGAAACAATTGAAAAGTCCGTCAAACCACACAGTAACGAATCGAAAATGCGCAAGGTGTCCATACATTACACTGGTATGCATATGAAATTTTTTTGTCTGCTGTGAGGGTTTTTTCAACTCATATTATATAATTCGACCATGCTGAATTCGAAAATGACATTGGTTTTCCTCAATCAGGTCAGGTTTTTTCTCTATTGGCCATTTATTATAAGTCCAATTTTATCCCCAAATTTATTGATTTTTTTAGCTTAAACACTGTAGATACGAGTAATATTATAAGAACACTCGTGAAAAATGAAAACATTGTGTGAATAAATACTTTTATTCATACAATGAATATGGAAAAAAGTTTATTGAGGAAGGAATGAAGTTTTTTTGGCTTTCCGTCTGTGTTTTTCTTCGGCACGTCTCGCTTCAAACACCAGCAATAGTCCGCCAGCATATTGATATCCCAGTTTCCCTGGTACCTCTCTTCCATTATTTTGATATGTTGGTGAAATCGTTCACCCTGTTCCTCACTATAATCCCCGCAATTTTCAGGAAAATAGTCCAAGTGGGACCACAAAAAGTGCATTTTTATGGACATGCGCGACCCATGAGCTTTGAAAGCTTCCATCAAGTTTTCGACAACGGACTCGTATTCTGGACTTCTACGCTTGCCAAGAAAATCAGTGACAACTGATTTGAATGCCTGCCAGGCATTCTTCTCAGTTGGAGTCATTGCGTTTTCGAACTGAGTATCCTTGATCAAAGTTCGAATTTGAGGACCATCAAAAACCCCAGCATTTAGTTTAGCATCAGATATATGAGGAAATTTACTCTCGAATATCGGAATGCTGAACCCTCCTTATTCATTGATTTGATGAAATTTTTCATCAAGCCCAGCTTAATATGAAGTGGTGGGAGCAAAATTTTTGTTGGTGGTACAAGGGGCACTGAAACGACATTATGCGACCCAGGTTCAAAATTCTCTCTGGATGCCCATTCACGCTGTGCATAGTGCTTCTCATCCGCTCGGCTATCCCATTTGCAGAGGAAACATGGGTATTTCGTGTATCCCCCTTGCATTCCCAATACAAATGCCACAATCTGAAAAAAAATGAAAATATTTAAAGAATTTAGAGAATTTGTTCTATCAGATAAAAAAATCTATGCATTGGACTGTATCACTTCTGTGGGGAAGTTAAGTGTTCTTATACGCTCTCAAATAACCTTTGGAAAAACAACATAGTCAATAGCAATAGTTTACTTATGATATTAGTATTACCTTCAAATCTCCACAGATCCTCCAGTTATGTTGGTCGTATACGAGAGCATCCAGTAAAATTTTCATGTTATCGTAGCTCTCAGTAAGTTGTACGGAATGTGCTACAGGGACTGATGCAACCCTATTCCCAATGTTGAGAAGTACTGCTTTCAAATTTCGTTTAGACGAGTCTATAAATAGCCTCCATTCTGATGCGTTATATGGCAGGCCCAAGGATTCGATTAGCCCCTCAACATTGCAGCAGTACACTAAGGAAGAGGTATTTTCGTGCACTGCAAAAAACTTGCGGAATTCTTCCTCTCGTTTCCTATACCAGGAGAATGTTGTTTCCGGAGCCAGCAAGTTGTCCTCTCGAAGTCGTGAGCCCAAGATCTCGGCAGCTAATTTGGAAAGTCCTAAATCCCTGGTAAGATCATTAAGTTTGGCCTGGTTGAGAGGCCTCGGCTCATTTGAAGCGGTATTTTGAGGTATATACGACTGGGACTGGTCATTGGCATTGGTCATTGATTCATCATCAGAATCATCGAAGTCCAGGGTTTGAGGTGGGTCGGGTATTGGAATTCCAGGACCATGGGGTACAGGTCTCATAGCAGAAGGAATGTCAGGGTATACAACAATGTGTTTATTCTTCTTGTTAACTCCTGAAAATAGAAACACAGAAACATGGATATAAAACTTGCATATGAAATAGAAGAAGCATTCAGACAGTGGCGGCTCGTGAGGGAAGGCTGCGGTCTGTAAGATATGAAATAGGTCGATGGAGTCTGTATATTTTCTTTCTTTTTCATTCATATTGTCCCTTCGGGGACAATATGAATGAAAAAGAAAGAAAATATACAATCATTGTATATGTAAATGTAACTTGTATAACAATATGTATGTGTAAATGTATTTTCTATAACAATATGTATATGTAAATGTATGATTACCATTATGGTGAATATTATGCTATATATGGTGAATATTACATTTTGGTGAATATTATGTCGTTTCATACGAGGATTTCAAAATATTTAAGAAAAATAAATTTATAAGCCCACCTTGGAGGTTTGTCATGCAGAAATAGCAATCTGTCACGTGATCCTTTCCTTCTCTCCAAATCATGGGAATTCCAAAAGGCAAAGATTTCGCTCTGCCTTTGCTCCATCTTCTCAAATTTTCAATGCACGTCTTGCAGCACATATGAGGGGCGAAATTTTTGTCCTGGTCCCCTAGCTTAATTCCAAAGTATGCTCTATACATTGTCTTCACAAATATAGTGATTTGGGACTGGTTATTTGGCATGGTAACCGTCCCACATATGTAGCAGAATCTATTGGGATCATTTTTACATGCTCTATTCATTATGAAATATTTTATCTATATGCCTGAAAAGTAAAAAAAGATATTATACAAGTGAAACAAGTGATGATAGATGTTACTGTTCCAATTCCGCTTTGACAAAATCACGAAAAATTCTATTTTACTTATGAGGCCATAGCCGGATAACCTGAGCTGATTGAGAAAAACGGATTGCAGATTCGAAATCAGCAGGAAAAACTCTATAAGAATCACTTACAAAACCCTTGACAGCAAAATTGATGCATACCAGTGTTATCTTTGCAAATTCCGTTGAAATTCAATTGAATTTGTAAACATAATTTATGGACACCCGTTGTTTCAATTCTTGCAAAATAGAATCGAATACATTGTATGACCCAAGATGAAGGATATGTTGAAGTGTACAGCGTTAATGTAAATAGTGTTAAACACTTTAATATAATTAAAATTTATAAGTCCATATATTATTTTGTTCCATACGAAATACAGATGAAAAGTTATTAAATTTTAAAGCCGCTCAAAGATTTTATAACGCACGTCGGGCTAGCATCATAAAAAAGAAAAACTATGGTATTTGTCATTTACCATTACTTATTCGGACTAAAGTGGATTTAATTTTCCCAGAAGAGTTCCTTGTTCCATGCACGGTCTGTGTTTAACATATAAGTTTCTCAGGGGACCATTCTGAGTTTGTGTATATTAAACGGACGTGTTACGTGCCTTGAAACGTGGACGCTCAATGTCCCGGTTGAGGTTTAAGTTTTGGTTTTTTGGCAAAATACAATAGTTACCCCTTTTTCTTTGATTTATTCAATCCGACGTGAATGCAACGAGTCTTTTACTTATATGGAGGTTCTGAATGTAGTGGGACTAGGCTTGCTTTAAACCCTAGACCCATGTCCCAAATCTGGATCCTGTCTGCTTTGCAGATAGCTGGTGAGGGAAGCTATATTTATGGGACCTTTTTGCGAGAGACCCGTTGCCCACGTCGGGCTAGCATCATGAAAAAGAAAAACTATGGTATTTGTCAGTTACCATTACTTATTCGGACTATAGTGGATTTAATTTTCCCAGAAGAGTTCCTTGTTCCATGCACGGTCTGTGTTTAACATATATATATATATATATATATATATATATATATATATATATATATATATATATATATATATATATAATATATACACAGTGGCGCTCATAAGTATTCGTACAGAGAAATATTTCAATTAGGCCCTATATTCATTCTTATCTTTTGTACCATGCATAGGGTAGTTATGAAAAGCTTACCGTTCGTTTGGAAAAATTAAACAAATAAAAATAAATTAGTTTAACCCCAACATATAATGTAAAACATCAAAGAATTTGAGGAAAATAAAAAGTTGAAATGCAAAAGTTTTTGTACATTTATTTACAAAATTATTTAATACTTTGTGTGTTCACCTTAGGCTTGAAGAAATTAAAATGTTTATCAGTAGTTGGCTGTTTATTGATTAGAGAATGTTGGCAATTTTGAATTTTAGAATTTTCTCTGTGAAACTTCGTGGAAGACGGATGACTGTACAAGCCATTAGTAAGCAATGGGTCGTCATGGTAAAGAGCTGTCTACAGATCTTAAGAGATCTGTTATTGCTGCACACGAGTCTGGAAAGAGATATAGGAAGATAGGAGAAGAACTATGAATTCCATTTAAGACGGTTGCTGCCGCTATAAAGAAATGGAAAGGCTTTGGAACAATGAAGCCTCTACCAAGGTGTGGACGACCTTGCAAGATCTCAGACCGTACAGTTAGACGGCTTGAAAGAATGGTTGCTGCTAAGCCACCAATGACTGCAGGTGATATTTGCCAAACAGTAAGACTGTCTAAGATCTATGTTCATCCTTCTTCTGTATGTCGTACATTGAAAAAGAATGGTCTGCATGGAAGAGTTGCAAGAAGAAAACCTCTGCTACGAAAAAGGCACAAAGAAACTCGTTTGAAGTACGCCAAAGACCATCAAAATGGTGGATTTGCATTCTGGAAGAAAGTTCTCTGGACAGACGAAACCAAAATTGAATTATTCGAGAATAACGAGCAACGGTATGTTTGGCGAAAATCATATACTGCATTCGAGGAAAAAAAATTATTCTTCCTACGGTTAAACATGGAGGTGGTAGTTTGCTTCTATGGGGATGCTTCAGTACTTCTGGTCAAAGAAAGCTTGTTGTCATCAATGAAATCTTGAATTCGAAGAAATATCAGGAAATATTAGAAGAAAATATATCGCCTTCAGTTCGGGAATTGCGAATGGGTCGCAATTGGGTACTACAACAAGCTAATGATCCAAACCATAAAAGAAAGAACACCATGAAATGGCTTCAACAAAAGAATTTCAAGCTTCTCGAGTGGCCCAGTCAAAGCCCAGATCTCAATTTAATCGCGAATTGGTTTGATTTGAAAAAAGCTGTCCACAAAAGAAACCCTTCGAATCTGAATGAATTGCAACAATTTTCTTTCGAAGAATAGGTTAAAATTTCCACTGAGAGATGTCGAAATCTTCTAGAAAAATACCCCAAATGAATCATCGAAGTCATTCAATCGAAAGGTGGACATACAGAGTATTAAATAATTTTGCAATTAAATGTAGGAAAAATTTGCATTTTAACTTTTTTTAGTTTCCTCAAATTCTTTGATGTTTTATATTATACAGGGTGTCCCGTAAGTCTGGACCCATAGGGAAAAATAATAAAATTACAAAATAGTCCAAAAATTTATTTATAATATATATATTTTTTTTTTTTATTATTATTTTTATTATTTTTTTATTATGATCTTACTCCGCTGGAGTTTTATTTGTGGGGCCACTTGAAAGCCAAAGTGTACGAGGTCAAACTTCAGAACATTTTCCACCTTAAAGCACGCATTTTGGAGGCGTGTCAAGAA
>JAJOZX010001838.1:462500-467500 GCA_023014485.1 Bathynomus jamesi | reverse complement strand
TCGTTATTGCAATTTTGTGGGTATATGCCCCTTTTCCGCTTCGCGATCAACTCAAAAATGCTTCATGATCGACCAGTTTGGCACCCTTTGTATCTTTCCAAATGCTATTATAATCGCTGTAGCAATATATATATATATATACATATATATATGTGTGTGTGTGTGTGTGTGTGTGTAAAAGGTCATATTATTATTTGTCCTGTACAATTTTAATACGACATTGCTTAATTTTGCTTCGCGCTTCTAACTGTACATGATGTTCAGTCGTGTCGTATGTTACTGCTGTACAGAGATGTAGTTTTTATAAACTTGAACACCATTATGACACCATCAGTTAGCGGACTTTATACAATTTCGATGGTACAGAATTTTTTTGTATGTGTCTATTATACTTTCCTAAGGCGAAATATAGTTTCGTGAAGTACTTGGACGTAGGATACAATGTTTCCAGACAACTGAAATGTCCCGTGACAAAAACCATCTTATATTTAGCCATTATGTTTAAGTAATTCATATTATAACTATATATTTCATATACTTTTGAGTTAAGTGCATTGGTTTACGTGTGTACGTGAATATAGTCTGCAAATTCATTAAACTACATTAGAGAACCTATTAAGCATTGAGGTACCGGTAATAAACACACAAAAATGGTTTTATATAACTTTATTATACTTGTAAAACCTAAAATGAACCCATAAAGTATACAGTCTTTATTGATCCACGTTCTTGAGAGATCACATAATGACGGAAACGGCTATGAATGGAAAGGACCTATACCCATTTTGTTGACAAGACCAAAACATCGGCACTCTAAAAAAAAGTAATTTAACCTACCCTAACCTAGCGGAACCTAATATATATATATATTATATAGAGAGAGAGAGAGGGAGAGGGAGATAGATAGACAGATAGAGGGTTGCCAAAAGTAAATAGGCATCACGATGATTGTTCTCAAGAACAAATGGCAAAGTTCGTTAATGGAATGAAGAACGTGTGTCAGCTTTACATAATGCAAAGGGAAAAGCAACACGATTCTAAATATATTGTTTGAATAAATCTGTTATTATTTACTTGACTTTTATTATTAAATCAAAAAATTGTGGAAAGACCAAAAGTGTCTATTTAATTTTGTCAACCTTCTGTACATTTCAGAGGCTATTTCTTGTCCAGAAGCAAATCGTTTGGTGTACTTTCGATGTACTAACAATGTACTCTTCCAATACTACGTAATTTACAGAATACATTTAAGCTCATTTAAGCATTTTACGCGGCTAAAAATGGTCAAAATTACAGGTGTGGGGGGGGGGGGAATTGTTTTCATCATGAGGTTAATTATTTTAAGACCAAAATCATTCGAAAACAATGCCTTAAATACGCCCCAAAAAAAAAAGAAAAAGTATAGCTTCTCTTGTACGCATCGCTCTGTCGATTTCAATATCTTGATTTGCACCTCGAAGGATATACGAGTATTTTTGAAACGTTTCTCGTTTAACGTTCGCGTATAGCTATATAAATAATAATAAGCTTATATATATATTATATATATATATATATTATATATATATATATATATAATATATATATTATATATATATAATTATAGCTATATATAATAACGAGTTGAAACGTTTCTCGTTTTACCTTCTTCCAGATATATATATATATATATATATGAAAAGAAGGATCAACACAACGGCAAACATTTTCATTTATTTGTACATCAGACGTTTCGACAAATCTTTTGTCATCATCAGTGAGTTAAGTCTTAAAACCTTAAAAACAAAATTGAAAAGTGAAAGTTACATCAATACAATATTAAAACCATTAAAATTAAAACCTTAAAGCAAAATGAAAATTGCATCAATACAAAATTAAAATCATTTAAATTTCATCACTATAAAAACTAAAATTAAATTAAATTTCATCACTATAAAAACTAAAATTAAATTACCTCAATAGGTAAATACACAATGTTTACATCCACCTCCATACTTGGCAAAGTATGGAGGTGGATGTAAACATTGTGTATTTACCTATTGAGGTAATTTAATTTTAGTTTTTATAGTGATGAAATTTAATTTAATTTTAGTTTTTATAGTGATGAAATTTAAATGATTTTAATTTTGTATTGATGCAATTTTCATTTTGCTTTAAGGTTTTAATTTTAATGGTTTTAATATTGTATTGATGTAACTTTCACTTTTCAATTTTGTTTTAAGGTTTTAAGACTTAACTCACTGATGATGACAAAAGATTTGTCGAAACGTCTGATGTACAAATAAATGAAAATGTTTGCCGTTGTGTTGATCCTTCTTTTCATCTGTAAGCTCCGGTTTCCCTAAGGAGAAGTCAATAGCTTTGATATTATATATATATATATATATATATATATATAATATATATATATATATATATATATATATACACACCTTTGGTAACCTTTCGCCCGAATTGTTCATTCTGACGAACGTCAAGCTTTTCACTCCACCTTAGACCTACAGTTTAACGTGGAATCCGAACCACGCCCCATCAGCAGCACAGCGTCTTAACCACTAGGCCACCTAGGGTACCCATTTATCTACCAACCACTTTCTTTATTGTGTGGAAGTATGAACAGCTTGGTTTTGCTGCGCGCCGGCTGCCGTCGGGTCTCGAACCCGGGGCCGATGGATTCGTAGTCAGCGACGCTAACCACTACACCATATTATATATATATATATATATATATATATATATATATATATATATATATATATATATAATATATATATATATATATATATATATATATATATAATATATATATATATATATATATATATATATATATATATATATATATATATATATATATATATATATCAGAATTATTTAACTTTGCTCGGATAAACACTTTTCAAACACTGCAAAAGAAATTCTTACGTTACTGCCATATAAGGTCATTACTCATTAGTATATGACAACATAAAATTGCATTTCATTTTATTTTAAATAAATTTAACAAAGATTTATTTATAAATAAATTTATTTAAAATAAAATGATTAAATATTTATTTATAAATAAATTTACTTAAAATAAATGTAGCTATTTATAAATATAAAAATTAATATTTTATAAATAGATCTTTGCTACATTTATTTTAAATAATTAAATACACACACACACACACCCACATATATATATATTTATTTATTTATATATATATATATATATATATATATATATATATATATATATATATATATATATATATACACACTGTAGCGTTGGTATGTATACAGAAACAAAATAACTTATACGCCATGGCTTTAACTCTTAGAAACCCTACCCATACTGGTGTACCCCAGTACCCTGGGTATTGGCTAGCTGAACTCTTATAATGGGTAGGGCTTAAGGGTTAAAAAACTTCAAACATTTGGTGCTGATATTTATAGGCTAACACCATTAATTAGTTATCAGTTTGGTCAATGATACCTAAGAACTCGTTATTATGACATTATTCATAATAATGTGAGTTATTTGACTCCTAATATGTGTATCTCACATCAGTTCTGACACTATATTGTATTCAGATACGGTAACAAATACTCGAAAATGACATCTGAATAGATGTAAGTATACGAGAACGAACATATATATATATATATATATATATATATATATATATATTATATATATATAATATATATATATATATATATATAGTATTGTGTACACTAAAACTAGTTCCCGTTTACATGGATTCAGTAACTTTTGAGAACACTGTTTTATAAAGCAGTTTCAATAGTCACCAAAGTTTCACTTAAAAATATGAGAGAATTCAGAAGTGGAATAAAGTATCTTAATTGGTCATCATCTTCTCTGACGCGAAAACGGCCCAAACTATCATCAACCCATCCTGGTCTCAATGACGGCTTGAGACCATCATTCACCCATCATAACAATGCTGTTCTTCCACCAAGCAATAACCTTCCTCTTCATTCCCCCACCAAATCTTCTCTACGCATCCCCCCTCAGGGCCTGACCACCCGCAAATCCTAGACCCTAATTTGACACCCGACCGGTCCACCCTGTTAGAATATCTCCATTACCCACGTCACTTCGCTCCACGATTGAGCTATTCATTGCTCTCTTTGATATACCGGTGTCTCCGCCTACCCGCGGAATTGATAAATTCTCCGCCAATAGTAGTTCTTCATTTACGACCCTCCACCTTTTTTCCCGAAAATGCCCATTGATGAAAGATGAAAGGCGGAGCTTAAGTTAAGTCCCACCCAATCACGTACCGCGGTCAGCGTGTGTGGTTGGCGAGCGTTGATCGCAGTCACTGTCTAGCGGCAAAGATCAAAGGCGGCCATTAGGCGTGCGAAAGACGCTTCTCTCCGTCATTAACAACTCTACCACTTGGCACATCTTCATCGGGAGTGATCGCGAGACGGAACGAAAGGCGATGGTGTTTATCAGTCGCTGTTCATGTGGTACAAGGCCAGGATTTCGCTCCTTCCATTTAGTGGGTTGATTAAGCGTCGTTACCCGGTATCGTTTCACGAATTGAAAAGGTTCGACGCTTATGTTAAGTGCGTCTACAAGGATAAACACACGAATTTAGTGAAGTGTCGTTAAATAATTTTAATTTTTACAGTGAATTTATAATATACGGTAAAAAAAATATATATATATATAATATATATATAAACTTAAATCCATGAATAACCGATATAATATACTGAACCTTTTTTTAATCATTTCACACTGAACCACCGCAGGTATAATCGTTTCACACTGAACTACCGCAGGCAGGTATATTTCTTTTATACCTTTGTGAGAACGGTTTTTATTCAAGGTTTTTTACATTGTTATCGAAAGTGCTTAAATGAATTTGGTTAAATGAAGGTGACATGGAAATAAGGAGTAACTCAAATTTTAAAATGGATGATTCGGACTCTTCTTCAAACGTGAAAAAATCGTCTGGCGAAGAGTTCCCGCGCCCGATTAG
>JAJOZX010001838.1:405000-457500 GCA_023014485.1 Bathynomus jamesi | reverse complement strand
CCACTGAGCTACGGGCGGTGTTGGCCCTGGTGCTGGATGGTCAGTTCCCACGTCTCCGAGTCAGAGGACCTGGTTTCGAATCCTGGATATATATATATATATATATATATATATATATATATATAGAGAGAGAGAGAGAGAGAGAGGAGAGAGAGAGAGAGAGTGTAACAAATGCCCGTTAACATAGAAGATTATAGTTTTATTTGTTATGAAGAAAATAAATGGTGAAATTGCATGCTATTCAGGTGTTGACACATGTAAATTCAATCACGTAAGCTACATTGAACGTTACATAGGACATCGTTACTGGTGTTGTTGCAATCTTGTTGTATGTTGTCTTTTAACTGTTGGATACGTTTTGATCTTGTTTGGTAAACAACTGACTTTAAATGTCGTTAGAGGAAGGTACATGTAATGAAACTAATTTTACTTTCTTTTGCTCTTTGTTGGCTGTAATCAGTTATATTAGATCAGGAAAAAGATTTAGGAGTTATAGTCACTGGTGATTTGAAAGTAGCGAAATAAAGTACAGCAGCGGTCAATAAAGCGAACAAAGTGCTAGGTTTTATAGCTAGGAATTTTGAGTACAAATCGCGCGATATTATTGTTCCTCTTCATACAGTAAGTCCTTAGTTAGACCTCATTTGGAGTACGCGATCCAATTTTGGAATCCGTGTATGAGCAAGGATATAGACAAAATCGAACGAGTTCAAAGAGGAGCAACTAAGATGATTCCGTCGCTTAGGTCAAAGTTATACGAGGAGTTAAAACTGACTACACTCGAGACTAGGAGGCTAAGGGGTGATCTAATTCAGGTTTTCAAAATTATGAATGGGTTCGATAACGTAAGTAGAGAGGGCTCCTTCGAAATAGCACAATATAGTAGAACTAGAAATAACGGGTGTAAGCTGACTAGTAGAAGGTTCGAGACAACAGTTGCCATAAACGTTTTTACGCATAGAATAGTAAATAGGTGGAATAGTTTGCCGGTAGAAGTAATTAGTAGCACGTCTATAAATATGTTTAAAAATCGATTAGACGCATATGTTGATAGACTGGATATAGTTTGAGGTAATAAAATTAAGGTTTTTGTGGTTCGGAACCCACGTAAAATTGTAGGTCCCCTACGCCACCACGGAGAACATGCGCAGTACACAATTACAAACACGGTTAGGTAGACCAACCACGAGTGGATCCTAGGGTCTTTGTTGGTCTGAAAAATTATAACATTATAGCATTATAACATATTGTTCACCAGCTAAAATCCTGAAACAAAATGAGAGAACATTAATTTCCTATCGTAATAGACTTTTGTTACACCCTGTATATATATATATATATATATGAGGAGATTGTAGACCAATCAACCAGGGAGGTACTCCGGATTGGATGTTAGGCACGAGACAGGGTGTGCTGGAACTCCCGTTTCTCCTGTCACTATCCCCCTAGCTGATTTTTTTTGTCTCATCTACCCTGTGAGCAGTCCAGCATACTCTCAAACACACACACTTCTCCCTCTTTTCTTTACTATACATGCATACATTTTACACACTACACAGTCTTTCCAAAATTTATATTAAAAAAATATCTATAGCATCGTGAAACTCAAAAACCTTTATTTTGGCTTTCTCTTTTATACAAAGAGGGGGGGGGGGCATTTTTGTGGGCAGCTGCACTTGGTCCCTCCTTTCTACATAAATATACAGTATATATATATATATATATATATTGTATATCAGGAATGGCAACACCAAAGTAGGAACCAACATTACACCAAGTTACCAATTAACGTTTCGGCAGATCAACTTCCATTTTCAGAGCTAAAAATAATGTAATCAAGCAACATTAATATAAAATACAAGATGTATTTGCGAACCAAAAAAGTAATACAAAAATTAAATTACACCAATCAAATAATTGTAAATACATACCAAATATTAAAACACAAATTAAAAAGTGAAAAGTCCACCACAACATTCATGCACCAATGCATGACAATAAACCAACTCAAATACTTGAAAGTTTACGTAACTTTCGTATTCATTCAGACACTGTGTTTCTCTCATAATTCTAAAGAATTCAGATCATTCTAGGGTCAAGAGGTTGCCGAGTCGACTACAAAGGGTTGACAAAAGTAAATAGACACCTTTGGTTTTTTTTTGGTTTTTTTCCCATAGTTTTTTTTATTTGATGATAAAAGTCAGTAAATAATAACAAATTTATTCACTTAATATGTTTAGAGTCGTGTTGGTTTCCCCTTTTCATTATGTAAAACTGACACTCATTCTGGCATTCCATTGATGAACGTTGTCATTTGTTCTTGAAGAGGACAATTATCGTGGTATCGATTTATTTTTGTCAGCCCTCTTTAGTTATATTGAATTTCATTTTTATTAATACTGAATTGTTGCTTGCTTCAAAATGTTTCATAATTAGTGAGGATGATTACCAGATCTCCAAAATACCCCCATGATGTGTGTGTGTGTGTGTGTGTGTGTGTGTGTGTGATAGGACTCTCTTGCACATACAAATCCGAATGGATAAAAATTGAAATATTAAAATTCTTAAAACCAAAATAAGAATCTTTCCCCTTTTCCCTTTTAGAATTGGTAGTCACGGTGTATATATATATATATATATATATATATATATATATATATATATATATATATATATATATATATATATATATTAATTGGATCCAGATTCTTATTGTATGTGAATTCAAATTTCAAATTCGTCTCATGCAGACTAACTGTATATTGCAAAAAAATCTTTTCACTTATTGTACACTGAGCGGCAGAAAAATCGGCCCACTTGGAATATCGCGAAAATCAAAAAAGTTGGCAAACTTCTATTTATAAAAGTTTTAAAATTTGAAAATATAGTCTATGAGGCAACCAAATAACGAGACAAAACAACGTCAGCTGCGAACACACTATCTGTAACGAATTTTCGACTTCTTTTAAGAATTCGACAGTCTGACATTCAGTTGCTCTTAGACTGCTAGTGCCACTTTTTTCTTCCACTAGTGGGAGTAGGCATTTGCGTTTAGTAACAGATAGACTTCTAATTCTTTTGGGTTTCAGAATTGGACATTTACAATGGATTTGAGTGCCGTGAACGTCGCGAGAGTCGTCGCCCTAATTGAAGATGGTCGGAGCCAGCGTTACGTCACCGATGCGCTAGGAATTCCAAGAACAACGGTTCAACGTGTCTACAAACGTTATGTGGAGACAGGAGAGTACACCCGAAGACCAGGATCCGGAAGATCGCGCTGCACATCTGCCCGTGACGATCGTTTCATCGTCTTGAGTGTTTTGCGAGATCGTCGCTTGACTGCCACAAACGTCCGCAATGAGCTGGAAAGGTCTCGAGACATCAGTGTATCGGAGCGAACCGTTAGAAGGAGACTTATGGAAAGTGGCTTACATGCTAGACGTCCAGCAATGGGCCCGGAATTGCTCCCACACCACCGCAATGCTCGTCTTGCTTTCGCTCGTGAGCATGTCAATTGGACTATGGTCCAATGGGGACGAGTATTGTTCTTTTACAGAGAGGGTTGCTTTTGGAGTCTAATTGACATGCTCACGAGCGAAAACAAGACGAGCATTGCGGTGGTATGGGAGCAATTCCAGGCCCATTGCTGGACGTCTAGCATGTAAGCCACTTTCCATAAGTCTCCTTCTAACGGTTCGCTCCGATACACTGACGTCTCGAGACCTTTCCAGCTCATTGCGGACGTTTGTGGCAGTCAAGCGACGATCTCGCAAAACACTCAAGACGATGAAACGATCGTCACGGGCAGATGTGCAGCGCGATCTTCCGGATCCTGGTCTTCGGGTGTACTCTCCTGTCTCCACATAACGTTTGTAGACACGTCGAACCGTTGTTCTTGGAGTTCCTAGCGCATCGGTGACGTAACGCTAGCTCCGACCATCTTCAATTAAGGCGACGACTCTTGCGACGTTCACGGCACTCAAATTCATTGTAAATGTCCAATTCTGAAACCCAAAAGAATTAGAAGTCTATCTGTTACTAAATGCAAATGCCTACTCCAACTAGTGGAAGAAAAAAGTGGCACTAGCAGTCTAAGAGCAACTGAATGTCAGACTGTCGAATTCTTAAAAGAAGTCGAAAAATCGTTACAGCTAGTGTGTTCGCAGCTAACGTTGTTTTGTCTCGTTATTTGGTTGCCTCATAGACTATATTTTCGAATTTTAAAACTTTTATAAATAGAAGTTTGCCAACTTTTTTGCTTTTCGCGATATTCCAAGTGGGCCGATTTTTCTGCCGCTCAGTGTATATGAAGCTTATATAGGCGGACATTTAAAACACACACTACGAGTGAGTTATGAATGGTTATAATTTTCTAAAATGTATACTTAATGATTACAATGCAAAGGAAAGCTTGTCAACTTGAGAGAAAAAATTGTTTCTGTGTGTGGTCTTAAAAAAGCTTTTGGGGTGAAATATGCATGGTCAAGTAAACCATTTTAAATTCTGGTGTGGTCTTAAACAAGCTTTTGGGGTGAAATATGCATGGTCAAGTAAACCATTTTAAATTGTTAAAAAAAGGTAGTTTTATAAAAAAAAAAATTTAGACCATTACAAACTTTGTAAATTTGTCAGATAACCATGCTTTTGAACCCCCGTTCAACAAGGTTTCCACCAACGACTTGTTAAAATCGGCACTACATTTTGAAAGAGTTTATGTCTGCAGTTGCTACGTGCCAATTTTACTCGTGTGATATATAAACAACTTATGATTTTTCGTATCTGGAACCTTGTATATTATGATTGAATAATTACTACGAAAAGTTTACTGGAATCTACACCCAAAACAATGCGTAATCAACTAAAAAAAAAAAAAAAAAAAAAAAAAAAAAAAGTTGTTGAAAAGTTTCTGTCATCTTTCATCATAATATGATAATAAAAACCCACTCTAATAGACAGAGTTTATTTCCACAACAGTTTCGATGCCCACTGGCATCCTCTTCGGGTGGATACAGAAGAGGATGCCAGTGGGCATCGAAACTGTTGTGGAAATAAACTCTGTCTATTAGAGTGGGTTTTTATTATCATATTGTGACTTTCACGTAGAAAAAAGTGAAGTTTTTTGCATTTATTTCATCATAATGAATATATAAACTTCATCATAGTCGGTACATCAGAGATGTAAAATAAATAAATAAATAAATAAATAAATGAAAAAACATGGATTAGAAACGCTTATCAATTAAATCAATAATTATACTAGGTTTTCGCCTTCATAACTAGTTAAATGATGTCAGGACAAAATATCAGAACAGAAGGGGCATCTACTGAACGAAATGTCAGTTAAATCCCCTTTCAGTTAGTCTTCATTTAGAGAACGTTATGACATGCAGTTTGATTATTGAATATTAACTTTGAACAACATATTAAGAGTAACTTAAGTTTCACCAATAAATACATTATATATAAAGTGTAACAAATTTCAGTTTTACCTGGGATTCGAACCCCTTCTCTGAAAATACAACTTCTGTCAACCGCAATGTTATCCACTCGGCCACATTCTAGCTACAGTAATTACCATTACCCGCCCGTAACTTCTGCATAACATATTCGTAATTTTTTTCAGTAACTTTGCTGTAACATTGTCATAAATTCTTTTTTGTCAGTAACTTCCATATAACTTTTGTACGTGTAACTTTCCAGTAACAAACATGTACTTCAAATAAATGATATTTTTAAAGAAAAATTGTAACACAAAGCAATAAATTATATATTTATTACGTAATTACACACGACATAAATGGTACTTAAAGCTAAATAAAACTAATAATTAAAACAAAATATAATAAAAACGAGATGAAATTATGTCGTAAAACTAGTACTCGAGAGACATATTTTTTTCCCACTTTTTAAACACGTTTAACAGAGCTACGTCGTGGCCAAGTTGCAGCACTGTTTCCCGTTAGAACAGCGAGATCAAGCGATATTGGGTCTGTTTAATCGCTGGGCGGGTTACCACCGTCTTCTGCGTTCAGATAATATAGCGACCAGTGGTTCCGAATTGACGTAAAGTTGTAGGTCCCCTCCGTAATATGGTCTTTGCCGCTGCGAGAGACGTTAAACAATCTGAAACAGTTTTATTATTAACACGTTCAAGGCTACATACGTTTTTCTTACGACTTATTTCTAAACATTTTTAGAGAAGTGCATGGCACGTTGGATATAATGATGCTATAGGACCTACGTAAGATTGAATGTAAATGGGAAAAATACACTTCAGAGCTTTATTCATGAAATGGTAAATTATTTATTAAGAAGAAAACTTAAAAATGTATTGAAAAAAAGCTTATATTATGAAATTTAACAATAGCACATCAAACATATCCAAACTTGCATTAATTCCATTTCAGGTTTATAAATAATCAAACTAAAATAAGCATTTATCACTTTGGACATGATCTGTTCAATTGCATTAAAATATTTGGATCACCTGAAGATCAGGGCTCCCAGCCTATTTTGGTTAGCCTTATAAGGCTAACTAACGAAAATATCACGACCTAACCTAACCAATCGTTAGGTCAACTGTACGCCCTTGACGATTGGTTAGGTTAGGTCGTTATATTTTCGTTAGTTAGCCTTATAAAGCTAACTAAAGAAGGCTGGGGCCCTGATCTTCAGGTGATCCAAATATTCATATATAAAATTAACAACACTTTGTAATAGTAGATAACCAATTATAATTTAACCTTTATTTCATAACCTAGGTAAAATATACCCTTGGCATAATTTACCAAGATTATAAAATAGGGTTTACCCTTATTTCATAACCTCGGTACAATATACCCTTGGTATAATTTACCATAGTTATGAAGTAAGGGGTAAGTCATAATAACCTGTTTTTCTGCTTAAATTAATTTCTTAAGGCCAGTTATCCTGTGCACTTTTACTTGTAAACAAAACAATTATGTAATAAGTGTTCAGAAATAATCTTCATACGTTCTTTTAAACGCCTTCATTATTTTGTCTCGGGTTCGGCGGTTCAAATTTTTGCCGCTAAATATTAGAAGTAAAAAAAAAAAAAATTTATAACTGCATTTAATGGCAAAACGTAAGCTTCAAAACATTTTCAAAGTTACTTTATTCTAATTAGAATCTCACTATTAGAATATGCTATACTATGCATATTATGCATTATGCAAGTTATATTACTTTATAGGTTATATTTACTCGGAAGAATCCATGTAATTTTTATTGTTAAATACGTTACACCTAAGTTACGCAATTAAGAGAAATAAAAAAAAATTGTTACGGAATTGTTACGGAACAAAATAGCAGGTAAGTCTTACATTTTTAACAACAGGGAGTTACGTAACGAAATAGCGGATAAGGATCTAACTTTTATTATAGCTGAAAAAGATACGTTGATGTTACACACTGATGTTACGCTAAAATATGTAACTGATGTGCAGCTTATATGTAAATTTTATTCTTACTAATAAGGACTGATTGATTGACTGATTTTAGGGGGAGTGGATGTAGCATGAGTTGTTTTTGTATTTTGTATTTATGTAAATGTAATGATTCCTTTCGTGCTGGTAAAACATTCAAAGTTTGCGTAATTCTCCGTCGTACCCTCTCTCTCTCTCTCTCTCTCTCTCTCTCTCTCTCTCTCCTCTCTCTCTCTCTATATATATATATATATATATATATATATATATTATATATATATATATATATATATATTCAGGGTGTTCTAAAATGACCTAGTAAACTTTTATATATATCTGTCGATCAGTACAGTAGTCGGACATTGTGAACAATGTGTTCAAGTTGAAGGAAGACACTTTGAACATCTAAAATAAACAATTATTGTTGCTTTTCTTATTTTTGCTCTATTTGAAATAAAAATTTGTTAACTATCGCCTAATTTTCGTTAAAATATTGCGTTCATATAAAAGTTTACTAGGTAATTTTAGAACACCCTGTGTGTGTATATATATATATATATATCGTAAAGAACGACGCTTGTATAGGAGATATTCCGCGCAAGACGGGAGAGAGAGAACGAAACAAATGAAAAAATGAGGTAACCACCCGGGAATCGAACCCGGGATCTTCCGATTGCCCGTCAGATGCGATACCATTAGACCATGGGCCTCACTCTTCCAAATGCCGTAATTCTTCTACATACTCGCAGAAACCAATGCCCCAAGGGGGCACCTCCCGCATGCCGTGTTCTTTGCAGTTGAATGTGTATATATATATATATATATATATATATATAACCTTGGTAAACCTTGGTTTAGCTTCCCCCCCAGCCCGAATTGTTCATTCTGACGAAGGTCAAGTTTGTCACTCCACAGTTTAACGTGGAATCCGAACCACGCCCCACTAGCAGCTGAGCTTCTTAACCACTAGACTACCCTGGGTACCCATTTAGCTACCAACCAACGTTTATTGTGTGACAGGATGAACAACTGGGTTTTGCTGCGCGCCGCCTGCCGTCACCGGGTCTCGATCCCAGGGCCGATGGATTCGTAGTCAGCAACATTCACCATTACACCACCAAGGTGTGTATATATATATATATATATATATATATATATATATATATATATATATATATAATCAGTGCATAAGACAATCGTAATCACAGCTAAAGGGGAGTAAGATGAAAAGTGTCATATATTTTATACAGAGCCCCATTCCGCTCATACGCCAATTTCAGGGTATATGAGTCACATGTAGCAATAGGAGGTCACTGTAGTGACGAGGCTTCCGTACGTAGTCCATCCCTCTGAAAGCAACTTTGCTCTGTGTTATCACACTTCAAAGAATATCCAAATCCGTACCCATTTTATATGCTATTTTTGTCAGTTTGTATTGTAGACACTCCCAGTTATTAATAGTCCCGGTGCATGATTCTTCATCAACAAGATGCAGCTGTATTTTAATCACAACCAGATTTATATTACCTCATTCTTGCTCTACTGAAACTAGACTAAATATTGAAAATATATGCAATCTAGAACTTTCCTGTATATTTAAATCATTGCCATTTTTTTTATTTTCTTAAGTTACCCCGAGTTTATAAACAATATATTTCATCTATCAAATCTCGTCCTTAAAAGTCTCAATTTTAGAAGTTAAATTATTCTTATTCAATATTAACTTTATTAAACCCAATTACAAACTCCCAATTTTGCTCTTCTCAGCCTAGTTTTGCCTAATTGTAATTATTTTATTTATATAATCCATAATAATGATGATAAAGAATAAAATTGAATTAAATAATAATTGAAAAATACAGCTATATATATATATATATATATATATATATATATACTGGGCGTTCAAGAAAGGACTGACAATTTCATTTTTTAATAACTAGTTCTCATATGAATTACGATACCCAAAATTTTTATGCATATAAAATAGACATTTTGGATTTTGGGTCCTATTTATTTAAAACTTTATGTTCTATTGTATAACTGCATGGGCATATATGAAACATAAAGGCATCAACACCTGGGCATGATAAAATCATTCTTAAGTGGGAAACCTCAATAATTTGATCTAAAACGTGCTCTGAAATTTTTTTTTGAATAGTTCGTGCTAAAATATCTTCTACACTTCCATTTGTTGCAGCTGTGATTTCATTTTGTTGCTAATCAACTGTCCTTGGAATATTCCAGTAGGCTTTGTCCTTTAAATGAATCCACAAAAAAATAATCGTAAGGATTAAGGTCGGCGGGGGGGGGGGGGCGGAAAATGGGGGCCAAGGACAGCCGTAACCAAATCTTCATTCATTATTTTATATCTTGAAAATACGTGTTCAGTAAAATCAAACGCGTTTAATGATATCAAATTTCTGAGGTTAGTTGTGGTCATATTAAAAATACTTTTTCTTAAATAAAAAATTCAAAAGTGTATATTTTATTTACATAAAACAGTTATTTTAACTAACCACACTTCGGTGGTGTAGTGGTTAGCGTCGCTGACTACGAATCTATCGGCCCCGTGTTCGAGACCCGATGGCAGCCGGCGCGCAGCAAAACCCAGCTGTTCATCCTTCCACACAATGAAGAAAGTGGTTGGTAGATAAATGGGTACCCTAGGTGGCCTAGTGGTTAAGACGCTGGGCTGCTGATGGGGCGTGGTTCGGATTCCACGTTAAACTGTAGGTTTAAGGTGGAGTGAAAAGCTTGACCTTCGTCAGAATGAACAATTCGGGCGGAAGCTAACCAAAGGTTTAATATATATATATATGTGTGTGTGTGTGTGTGTGTGTGTGTGTGTACAGTATATATGATGCAATCCCACAAGGAAAAAAAATTATCCCAAGGCCTTTCATCCTATATATATATATGTATATATATATATATGTATATATATATATATAAAATTGTATTTTAGTCTCATTATACGGTTTAATACGCATGCGTGACAATGAAAAGGTGGGTCCTATTTATTTAAAACTTTATGTTCTATTGTATAACTGCATGGGCATATATGAAACATAAAGGCATCAACACCTGGGCATGATAAAATCATTCTTAAGTGGGAAACGTGTTTCCGAAAGCTAATTCAGCAAGACAAGACAAGTTTTGAAACGGAGTAAATGTATTTTGTAAATAATTTATTAATCTAAATATGTTTCTCCTCAAATTTTTTGCCTTTGCAGCAGACAGTAGTTGCTTGCAAGTGCATGGTACTCGTATAATAAGTTTCATTTGAAATGAGTATGTACAAAAATTTATAATACACCAGGGTTGGAAAAAAAAACCATGCAGGGTTTATTATTATTATTATTATTATAATTATTGTATATATGCAAGTGACAAAATATAATTATTGTATATATGCAAATGATAAAATATAATTATTGTATATATGCAAATGTTAAAATATAATTATTGTATATATGCAAATGATAAAATATAATTATTGTATATATGCAAATGATAAAATATAATTATTGTATATATGCAAATGATAAAATATAATTATTGTATATATGCAAATGATAAAATATAATTATTGTATATATGCAAATGATAAAATATAATTATTGTATATATGCAAATGATAAAATATAATTATTGTATATATGCAAGTGATAAAATATAATTATTGTATATAAGCAAATGATAAAATATAATTATTCTATATATGCAAATGATAAAATATAATTATTGTATATATGCAAATGATAAAATATAATTATTGTATATATGCAAATGATAAAATATAATTATTGTATATATGCAAATGATAAAATATAATTATTGTATATATGCAAGTGACAAAATATAATTATTGCATATATCCAAGTGACAAAATATAAAGCAGTATAAGAGTATGTTTTAAAAATATATCTTTGAATTTCATATTTATTTTTACCTGATATTACTGAAAACTTATGATTGGTTGACCAAGTATACTTACACATCAGTCAGTTCCCCCCTCTTACTTAAAAATTAAATTTAAGCTTCATTAGAAGCCTAATATTTTCGTCTGATATTAAATAAACTAAATAATTACACCGTATTTTGGTAGCGGGAAAGTAATTTTAATTTTTGTAGTGTAAATCTGGTGCCTTTAAGTTGTTGAGAATTTATATATCGTAGTTTTAGTTTATTTTGTATATAGTTTGTATATAGTTTGGTATATAGTTCAAGAATAATACATGTGTTTTTTTTGTCTGATTGTACTCTTGGCACCTAAAGTACATTTATTGTATTGTATTGTAGTAATTAGAGTATAGAATTAGATAAAAATTAATACGCATAACTGTATTTCTCAAAGCATAGCCATGAAATATTATATTTATGTGCTCATGAGGATATGTAAAACGAGTGATATTTTTACTTGGACAAGTATAAATAAAACCTTCTAAATTTAGAACTTATAATTTCTTTTTGAGCCTGTATTCTAGGGGAAGTTTTTCATTCTTTTTGGTATCAAAGTTTTTTGTCAGATGATATAAGAAGAACTTGTTTTAATGATACATAACTTCTTTAGAGAGAAGAAATAACTTTCAAAACTTCTTTTTTGAGTGATTTGAAACAATAGAAGATTGCTGGAAGTCTTTGTTTGCTGTCTACTTACATATCAGTCAGCTTCCTTTTAACTTAAAAATGGAATTCAATTTACCCCATTACTGGGTATGATATCAAAAGAAATAACACCGTAATTTTGTGGCAGATGAGATGCCACTTAAAGATTAGGAAAGTTTCTTTTTAATTTTGACGTCGTATTAACCATCTTCAGTCAAATTTCATTCAATATAATTAGGACTATATAAGTTTTAAAGCTCCCATTTTTGTTGGTTTCCTTTCTCGTGTCGGGGGGGTGGGGAGGGAGGGAGGGGGGGGGGGAACCGGGTTTTTTGCTGTTTTTTTAATACCAAAGCCGTAATATACATATACCAAGTGTGCATGGTATATCGCATGGGATTATAAAAACCATGCACGGGGACTAATTTACAAACCACAAGCGGCGTTTGCTAATTATAGAATATTTATAGTTTAGTGTTAATAAATATTTTTCATGCCGGATGAAGTTAATAGAAAGATTAATATAATAAAAATTATGTTATATTAACGGGAATTCAAGCTGTGCATTTCTTTTGAAATATACCCACGCAGCTTATAGTAATTTAATTTTGGTGGAGCTTTTCTCTTCACTGGATGGATTTCCATTATTAATTTATATACAGATTCATAAGTGCATGGACTCCTAACATGGTCACATGGTTGATGGTCTTCTATACCAGAATGTTAAATGTACCTTAGACCTTTCATCTATATTAATTAGACGAATTATATATGAAAAAAATTACAGAGCAAAGATACACACACACACACACACATATATATATATATGTATAGAAACGACGTAAGTATAGAGGAGTGTTCTGCACACGAGGAAGAGAAATAACGAACAAATGAAAAATGAGGTGACCGCCCTGGAATCGAACCCAGGATCTTCCGATTGCTGGTCAGATATGCTACCACTACACCACGGGCCTCGATCAGTCAGAAGTCGTAATTCTCCTCGTGTGCAGAACACTCCTCTATACTTACGTCGTTTCTATACATTAATATACTGCGTGGTCATTGCAGTTAAATATGTGTGTGTGTGTATATATATATATATATATATATATATATATTATAGAGAGAGTTGACAAAAATAAATAGACACCACGATGATTGTCCTATAAAACGAATGGCGAAGCTCATCAATAGAATGCTGGAATGTGTGTCAGCTTTCCATAATGGAAAAGGGAAAACAACAAGATTCTAAATATATTGATTAAATAAATCCATTATTATTTATTGATTTTTATTATCAAATCAAAAACTATGAAAAAAAAAAAAAAAAAAAAAAACCCAAAGGTGTCTATTTATTTTTGTCAACTCTCTCTCTCTCTTTATATATATATTTTTTTTTTTAAATTTAATTGGGGTTGTTTAACCTCCTTCGCAACATCTAAGGTCATATGACGGAGGGGACCTAAAGCTTTACGTGTGATCCGAACAACGGGTCGCTACATAATCTGGGCGCAGAGGACGGTCTCCCATCCAACTACTACCCAGACCCAATGTCGCTTAACTTCGCATATATATATATATATATATATATATATATATATATATATTATGTATGTATGTATGTATATTATAAAAGTGGATGCATGCTTAGTCATTTTATTTTGAAACATTTATGTAGATGTTTAATTAGAGAAGAGATGAAACGTACCAAATGATGATTTTTCAGACTTTTCAAAACCTCATAATATTTCCTCAACAGACGTTTATTTTTAATGAACATTTTTTTTTGTCAGTAAAAAAAAAATTCTCTTATTATAAATTTCGCGCAACTCAATCATTTTTAGTCATGATGCAAACTAGTATTATACACACACACACACACACAACACACACACACACACAACACACACATGTGTTGGCCCATATATATATGTAATTATGTATTACATATTAAAATCAAAAGGTTTCGATCGTTTTCATTTGGTTCTAAGTTATATATATATATATATATATATATATATAATTATATATATATATATATTATATATATAATATATATATAATATATATATATATATATCACTTTTAAATATTTCACGAAAATGGCCTTGATATATTTTTATATCCCTGAAATATCGTATTTCACGCTGAAATCATATAATTTTTCGTGGTCAATTTGTATGTATGAAGACGATTCGGGAGATATTCGGCAAATATCCAATTTCTACGAGAAATTTACAGCCCGCAATATTTCCCGATTATTTCTTAGTAATCTTTCAGGATTTCTTTTTATATTCCCGCAATAAAGACTGATTAATATAAATACAAACAATACGAAAGAGTATATAAAATTTTGTTTTTTCTTCGGCGCATCGTCATATTGTCAATTTAGACGAGTTAATAACGTCACGACTCGAAAAAATGACAGTTTCAGAGCCGAGCGTTCAAATCCCACCCAAGTATCGAAAATCATCTGTCATATTATAATATAATATATTTAGTGTTAAGTTCTAATTATCCGCTAATATGTTGGTGTTAGTTAACTTATATATTAACTAAATATTGGAAGTTAAGTTTTAACTGAAAATTTAGTTGTTGTCGTTAATCGTTGTTTCGTAGGTTCGATAATAATTATATAATTAGTTAGTAGGATCAGGAATTGGCACTGCGCTTAGGCCACACGAACGCCGCTCATTTCGCTAACCCCTGCTTGGATTATTCTTAGCCATCATTATCGGGAGTCGAGAGATCTCAGTGTCTTCGCTTCGCTTATTATAGGGAGATTTTGTTAGCCACTCAGCTACGAGTGCTGGTCCCGAGTTCCAATGGATGGTTCCTCGTGTTAAAATATTTTGGCGTGTCGTCAACTAGTTTTAAAGATGAAAGTCGCAAAACTTAAATAGGTATTCTATCACAGAAAATCTATAAAAGTACCTTAATTACCAAAACCAAGTTCGTGTTAACGCTTTAGCGCAAGGGACCTCCTACCCAGTCACTACATCCCATGTGCACGAGACGTGTGAGCCTGAGTCGCTGCCGCCGCACGACATACCTCAATACATTTTCAGTTTATAACGCTTTTGTTTTTAAATGTACATTTATTTTTTTCTGTATTTATATTTGTATTCATATGCTCGAGCGTAAGTTTTCTGGATGACGCAATATGCGTCATCCGTGCGCTAAAATGTTAAGAAAGACTCGTTTATATAAGTTTACACGCAGCTCACCGCTACCTAGCTCAGACAGCATATATGCGTTATATTTCCAGATGAATCAAAGTATACTTCTGTCACGAATAATGTGATAAGTTTCGTATCTCAGATTTTTCCCAAAAATATCGTCTATAAATTCCAATTATTTTAATCGTGAAAGATACCCACAATTCACGATTATAAATTCAGTTTTCATTCGCGAAATGAATTATATTTTTCATTCATTGTCATTCTCGTCCCATTCGCGGTCCTCAAGTAAGAATACGCGAAGTGAGAAATTCAGATTTGAGAAGTTTCTTGATTTCAGAAAAAAATGGCAGTCCCATCCGCATTCGAGGTAAAGGCGCGAAATAAGAATGGGTAATATTCATTAACTTTAGTGAAATTAACTTAAACTAATTTACTTTACATTAACTTAACCTAACCTAACATAACCTCGACTAAAATTGAATGAGAATAAAAATTATATAAAATGGGAATAAATCGGTTTGAGAATCGCCTTTCTTGAAATTCTCACTCGTGGACTTCCCGCTCTTGGACGCGGAATGAAATGGGAATAACCCAAAGTGGGATAATATACCCACGAAATGCTTAAAAGTGACACTTCAACATAAGACTTCATTTTAGTAAGTTGTTACCAAGATTTTAAAATTCTTTCCTGAAAAAAGTATGGTTTTTTTTTTTTGTTTTTTCATGACGAGATATATTGATTTTTATTCAACAAAAAATATTTAAAATAATTTTCTTACATACAGAATAAGGTTGTGTAATAATTTATGTAATTATAGTGTGTTGTATTTGCGGTTTCTTTTTTGTTATTTTCTTTATATATTCAAATCAAAGTAGTTGTGATAAAGAGTATAAGTCAGTGCGGAACTGAATCAAAAATTATTCTTTTTCTATAAACATTCCAGAGAGAGAGAGAGAGAGAGAGAGAGAGAGAGAGAGAGAGAGAGAGAGAGAGAGAGAGAGAGAGAGAGAGAGAGAGAGGGTTTGATATTTGGATAGACATTTCGTATATCACAACCAAACATTTAAAAATGACCAAATAATTATCTATATTTGACCAAAATATCAACCTCCTTTCAGAGTGTGGGACAAGAGTGTGTTCCCCTCTACCCCCCTGCAGTAATAACAATAATAATAATAATTAGTTATGGTATGGTGGCCAAGTACAGGCACACTGCTCAGGCAGTGTTTTGTCAGATTATTATCATTCAACACCGTCGAGAGTCGGGATACGTTCAAAATTGTTGCAACACCGCTTCCCGTTGATCATCGAAGTTAAGCGTCATTGGGTCTTGGTTGTAGTTGGATCGAGGACATCCTCTTCGTTCAGATGATGTAGACACCCATGGTTCGGATCCCGCGTAAAGTTGTAGGTCCCTTCCGTCATCTGACCTTTGCTGTTATACGAAGGAGGTAAAACAACAACAACACTAAAAAAATACAAAAGTCATCGGGAGTCGAGCCCCCGACCTCAGTATCTTCACTGCCGTTGTATGGGGGGGGTGGCCCCCAAACACATGTTTGAAAAGGTTCATTAAATATTAATGACCGAATGTAAATATGTATTACTTAAATACTTGGATTCTTTGTATCCTAAAAAATAAATTCAATGAATAAATGTATCTTGTCACAACATTGAACCTAAACTAAAATCTATTTTTAAATATAATTTAAATAAAAAGATTTGAAGGTAATATTATATTAATATTATATTATAAAGTAATATTATATTAATATTATATTACAAAGTAATATTATATTAATATTATATTATAAAGTAATATTATATTAATATTATATTATAAAGTAATATTATATTAATATTATATTATAAAGTAATATTATATTAATATTATATTATAAAGTAATATTATATTAATATTATATTATAAAGTAATATTATATTAATATTATATATAAAGTAATATTATATTCATATTATATTATAAAGTAATATTATATTAATATTATATTATAAAGTAATATTATATTAATATTATATTATAAAGTAATATTATATTAATATTATATTATAAAGTAATATTATATTATAATATTATAAATCAACTATTCCTCTCAGCAAATATGGAAAGGATTTTTTACAATAGGTTTTGTTCTGAATATCTTGTCATTAGCATTCAGTGTGTGTGTGTGAGTGTGTACACAATAATCACTCTTGAATAAAGTGTAAAAGAAAAACCCTCCAATTATTTACATTGGGATCAGAATTTCTCTGAAAATGATGTATAAAAATAGCTTTAGGTTGTGAGTTGTATCTCAGGATAGCATCAATTTCTACGAAGTTGGTATAAATTTGTTTCAGTCAGTCTCTGAGGGAAAAAAATTCTGTGTTATTGAACTTATTCTGTATAGAATTCAGCACGCGTCATTGTCATCGTTAGAATATATTCTATGTATAGAAGATAGAAATGGTCTCTTCATTGCGTAATAACGAATGACATTCTATCAAAGTGATAGAAATTATGGTTTCAGTGTATGTAAGAATTTTAGTGACGGTTAAATTATGTACTTATTGTACAAGGTGAGTCAAAAGTCTGAAAACATAGGAACTATGCTTTTCGCTACAAATATATATATGTGTATATTTGCATTGAAAAGCATAGTTCCTATGTTTCCAGATTTTTGACTCACCCTGTATAAATTTTGACTTATAACGCTGTTTTTCTTACAGAAGGCAAACAATTAATTATAGAAATATGAGGATTTTAGCATAAAAACTCGTTTCAGCTCATATATATATATATATATATATACGGTATATATATATATATATACACGGTGAACCAAAAGTAGGTGGACAGTAGGTTGAATACGGTTTGTGTTATATATATTATAACTATGGTGTTTATTATAACTATGGTGTTTGTGTTTTATTATATTAAATATTATAACTAAATTTATTTAAATTTTATTTTGTATTATAGTATACAAAAAAATTAAATATGTATTCTCAAAATAAACGTTATCATTTACTGTCCACCTACATTTGGTTCACCCTATATATATATATATATATATATATATATATATATATATATATGTTTTGTATTGATACCACAAACTTGCATTTATTTAATTATATGTATTTAATTCTTAAGATATCTATTTCAACTTTTAATTTCACATGAAGGCTTATATTGCAAGATTTTAGCATTTGACACAGTGAACATTATTACCTTACTAGAACAACCAACCAAATATTCGACAGTCATTCAATGATGGCGGTAAAAATTTAAAATTCCATGACCAGAAAAATAAACACGTAGTGTACAAGTAGTTACGAGGACAAGACGAAGCCTCAAAGACCTTTCGGACCACTCGGGGAAGTTCCTGTTATTAAACTAGTTCATTTTTTAACTATTCTAGCAATAGCAGAAGAGTAGGGTTGAAATAACGATTTGGAATAGTCGTCCAGTAGTTACGTAACCATATCATTTAGTTATTTCATACAGTCATGTACGTTTTCCCTGTACGAATTTGCATACACATTAACTATACAGTATAACGGTGTATATAATAAATGAGTGTACCTTGTTGACGTAATATATATATATATATATATATACACACAGCATTAATTGGAAGGGAGTAAACCCATTAAATATAGACCTTGTGGGAGCGTCATTGGCTAAGAGCAGAACTCTCCTTCCTGCAACAATTTATCCTTCATATTTCGAGGTAGTGCATGGCCCAGAGAATCATGGTCTACAATTTCCTCCTCTTTATCGCTGAATTAAAGAGCGAGGAATTGAGCAGAATTGGGGTTGCCGAAAGAGGATAAGTAGGGTGTGTGGGTGGGGTGTGGGGTGTGTAGGGGGGGTGGAGTAAATAAACCTTCTTATTACCCGTTTAATTATTTTTAATTACTTTAAATAATTATAATTATTAATGGGAGGGGGGGGAGAGGGGGATGGAGGTAATTTTTCACGGTGCGCAAATCTAGGTTCCTCTCATTGTACAAAGTAAACAAATTAAGGGACCAGCGTTCATTACCTCTTTCCGTAAACAAATTGTAATTATACTAACGGATAAATAATATTGTTGCAGATACTATACTTACTGTTTTACTATACAAACATATTGCATGCATACATGAAAAAAAATATATATAATATATATATATATATATAAGGTCTGCGTAAATGTATGCATATTTGGCGTGTATGATATAACCTAATTATACATTTTGATTGCATAATATCCGCGTATAAATATACAGTCGCATGACTCACAATACGTATTCTGTCTAAATTATGGGAGTAAATATGGAGAAAAAAGATAGCACAAAATGGCGACATTTTATATATATATTATATATATATATATATATATATATATATATATATATATATATATATATATATACATCGATCAAGAAAAAACTAATGGCTAATGCGCGTGTTTAAATGTCATTTGAAATAAATATTTCTTTGTCTTTCCTAATATCAATTTGTTGTTGTTTTTTTCCTCTTGTTTTTGCCTACAACGAATATTCGTTATAAATTATGGTCCCATTTTGCGGTTGGAATCACCGTTCAGGACGCAGAAACTATTCCAATGAGCTCCGTATTCCACCAATAAAGACAGAAATAGGGTTTTAGTCATTTTTTTATCGTCCCTCATTATTGCGTCATCATACGCGTTCTGTATAACAGTTTATGTATAAATGCCTTGAAATGTCATTTGAAATGAGTGAAATGATGATGTCTGTTTTTTTTTTTATTTATTTCATGGTCGCTCGCCTAATGAATCAATGAAGAAAGGTATATATACACACAGTAGTATAGTTGCAAAAAAAGCGGGTTTCCTTCAATCCAATGAAGCTTTTATAGAATGTACGTTATTGTACGGTACAGACGCCTATGAAGTAAATATAATAAATTTCTTTATATTTGTTCAGAGAGAAATGCGACGATTCAATATTTATTTAAATGGCCTACCGTCCACCCTCTTCCCGGTTTTTTTTTTTTTTTTTTACAAATAAAATCAGTTACGGGCAAAATCCATTCATTTATTAATTTTCATAATAGACAAATCACTGGTTTAAAATATGAACTTATTTAATGATAATGGAAATAAAAATATATTTGTCATCGAAGAGTTAATTAAGACTTTGATCCATGCAGTATTTCGTTTTTATTTCAGCTCCATGAATATACACTTTATACAGGGTGTCCATAAAGTCACGCATCATGGGAAAATACATTTATTTCGTTTATTTATTTATTTTGTTTTTATTTATTTGCTTCGAAATGATTCCCCACCAATCTCAAAACATGTGTTGTAAAAGAAAAGCAGGTTTCTTTGAATGTTCCTCAACATATCTGGCCTGATGGAGACATAAATAAATAGACATTGCTTATGTTCCTATGATCCGTGACTTTATGGGCACCCTGTACATAATGAGACCGCATATACTCAACATAATGTTTATTTTAAATTGGTATATATACTAATAATAATAATAATAATAATGATAATGATAATAATGATAATAATGATAATGATAATAATGATAATAATAATAATAATGATAATAATGATAATATTGATAATGATAACAATAATAATAATGATAATGATAATAATGATAATAATGATAATAATAATGATAATAATGATAATAATAATAATAATAATAATAATGATGATAATAATAATAATAATTGTTTATTATAAATCGCTTTACTTCCATTCACGAAATATTTGAAACAAATTTAAATTCCTTAATTGGTCTTCTTCGAGAAAGAGATGTTCTTATATAGTGTAGTGTTTGCTGCATCAGGGGTCCCTCCGCCTGCATGATTGCCAATGGGTGATTGGCATTGCACTTGTTTGAAATGTCCACAATTTTACTAACCTTTAGGTTATTTTTCATATATATATATTTTATATATATATATATATATCAAGAGGTGGTGGGTTGGAACCCTGGTGGGGGCAATTTTTGTATTGTGCAAAATCGTGCATGTTCATGCATATTCCATATACAGCATCAGTAACTTTGATACATCGTGTTAATAGATTAAGTCAAAGACGAAAAAATAGAAGCTTCACTGTTTTTTACAGAGCTCTTGCTCCGCTCATACACCCATTGATGATACGAGAAGCTCTCAACATAATTGCTAAGCATATAGGGGGGGGGGTCAACGTACTAACAAGGTTTATATATATATATATGCACTGTTCTGTGAGGAAGACAGGAGTGATACCGAGAATCTACCGTAAACTGCATGATTTACTCGCGAGAAAGTCTCTAAATTTAGCGTCGTGGCCTTTTGTTTGAAGTGATGAGTTAGTAAAAAAAAGTAATAAGTCATTAAAGCAAACCCGTCATCATGTATATTTCTTACCCTCGAGGCAGCGCTTTGAAGGAAATCATCTAAATGAAACTATTAATTTAACCTTTCTTCTTTAAAACATGTTACATAAAATAAGAACAAAACAAACACGCTAATTTATTATTATTATTATTATTATTATTATTATTATTAGTAGTAGTAGTAGTAGTAGTAGTAGTATTATTATTTTAATTATTCAAAATTGTTGCTGTATTTACCCCTCATACGCGCTTTAAATATTTCCACGGGCAAAATTGAGCGTACTACAGCCATATACAAGCCTGAAAATGAGACATTTTCACGGATGTGTTATCCACGATATATCCGACAATTATAGTTTCAACGTGACCCGAGGAAATATATCCCTAAAATATGATAATTTTATTTGCTTTTTTATAAGTAAGTAGTCTCATTTGGGTATACAAAATACCCTAAAGGAGTGTACGTTCCATTGTAACGATGTGTCCTGACAACCATCGTAAAACTAAAACGTCAACACAGAATAAACAAGTAATTTTGAGTTGTACGCAGTTGTGAAAAGAAATTCGCCCAATTTTTTCCCCAAAAAGACCCTCCCTTCCCAATGAAAGAGCTTCCATGCTTCCAACGGCATATTCGTATTAGAATGCTATGAATATACTATTGCCATATCAAGTATTTAAATTATACATAAAAATACTGAAAAATATTGTTAAACTCTGTCATATGCACCGTTTTTCTCAATAAACGTTTTTTTTTGGTTTAAAAAACAAAATTTACTCGCCAATATTTTTATTTTTTTTTAACATTTTTTTCGGCGAATTTCTTTCCGCGACTGTATATACTTGAGACACGAGTAAAGAAAAGCCCAGTGAATATACTACCAGTTATAATAAATAGTATATGAAAACCATTATAAAAATGAAAGGACTATGATAAAATCTTGGAGTTTAATTTAACAGTTTTCGTAACTGTTTAGAACCTTTTCTTTTTGTATATGAAGCGAATAAAAATATTTAATTACACACATACAAAAAATTAAACGTTTCTCTCGTTTTAGAAAACGTAATTAATTCTTTAATCTTATCATAAATGATATAAAAAAGATAGGCTCCTATACCATCATTTTCCCACAACGTTGATAACAACGAAGCTAATTTCATTTATCTTCTATTTTTGATAATACGGGGTAATATAACCACGCTCCAACTTCCTCAATTCGTCTGTGGGATAAAACGAAGTACGTATCCTCAATATCGAGCAAAAAATAATGTAAATTGTGTAGCAATCCAATTTCCTTTACGGTGTGACGTCATTCACGTCAAACGCCATTTCCTCGAATTGACCTAATGTCATAGCCCCGTGTTAGGGGTTGACGGAGTTCAAAGAGGACACGGTTTCCTTGCTAATTAAGTTATCCCATCTGGTAGGATTGAGGATTGCGCATAGTTAAAGCTTATAGATGAAATAAATAAATACTAAAGAATGTTGATGATTTGGCTATTCATTTCTCTTCATTTCTCTTTCATCAGCTGAGAGTGTTTCATCAATACTCATTAGATTCAGCTACATAATGTCAAAATAAATGCATCATCAATTAATATAATTAATATTTCTTTAGTTTTTCAGTATAACAAACTACACAGCTTGTAATTATGTATTGCACAATTATATGTTAGGTGAGCGTTATATTATTGTACTGTTATCATTATGTCATTATATTGCTAAAAATATTATGAATTTAGAGATCTATATGAAAAATTACCGCTATCAAAGTGATATTTGCGAATTAGCTGTAATTTTTTTTACGATATCTCATACTGTCATAGTTTACAATTTCACACACACACACACACACACACACACACACACACACACACACACACACACACACACACCAGCTGAAGATTTTCGAGATAAATTAAATTTTGCAAATATTACTAAAAATATGATAATATTAGTATAGGCCTACATGTTAAAAAGTTAAAAACTGACTGACTGAACTGCATGTGGTAAAAGTTGGATTTAGCCTAAAGGTTTTTTTTTATGTACCAACGTTGAGGATATCCCATCATTTGAACAATGTCTCATGCGGAAGGAGATGTTGGGCAGCTGCTCTAGCAGCAGGAGGCACATTGAATTTAAACACTGTCATTCAAGAAGTCTTGAAGAATGCTGCTATTGCTGATGGTCTTGCTCGAGGTTTCAGAGAATCTGTGAAAGCTCTTGACAAACGTCAGGATCTGCTCTGTGTTTAGCAAATAACTGTGACGAGTCAGGCTACACTAAACTGATTGAAGCACTGTGTCAGGAACATCAGATCCGCTTTCTCAGGGTAGACTCCAATAAGAAGCTCAGAGAATGGGCTGGACTGTGCAAGACTGACAGAGAAGGAAAGGCCAGAAAGGTGATTGGATTTTCGTGTGTTTTTGTTGTGAATTACGGTGGTAAAGAAACCCCCAAGCCCATGACATTATCAATGACTACTTCAAAAGCAGAGGGAAATGAGAAATATCACTGGACTTCCTAATAAAGAAGGGTCCAAAAATATCTACAACTATCTGGTTAATCGTTAGTGTTTTTAGTGTTCAGAATAGTGACAAAATAGCAGATGATACAACTGTCTCTTTTTCTTGCAAAGATGTTAATACAGCTAAGAATATATTTCATTCAGAATTCATCAGTGTAATGAAATGGTTGACCACCAATAAACTCTTCCTAAATACCAGTAAAACAAATTTCATGATTTTTACTAATAAAAGAGATGTATATCTTGATGAACTTAATGTTAATGAAATCGCCATAAAGGAGTGAACTGTGACAAAATTTCTTGGTGTAATGTTAGATAAGAATTTGTAATGGAGTGATCATGTAAATTATATCGCGAAAAAGATTTCAAAGAGCGTTGCTATAATGTTTAAACTTAGAAATGTAGTCCCTAAACAAATTTATTGACTCTTTATCATACTCTCGTTCTTCCTTAGATAACATACCGCACCCTTGTTTGGGGAAACTCCGCTAACAACGCATTAAATGGTATCTTTGTCATCCAAAAACGAGCAATAAGGTTATTATCTGATGCTGATTTCCTTGATCACTCTAGTGCATTATTTAAAGAGCTAAACCTACTAAAGCTCAACGATATAACCAAACTGGCACATTTTATTTTTATTTACGAGTGTAAGAACAAAATCATTAATTTGCAATGGGTAAATAGATATTTTGTAACTCATCAAGAAATCCACTCGTATCAGACCAGAAATAGATCAAAGCTTGTTATACCTCAATTTAGATTTTCTTCATCTCAAAAACTACCCATTTTCATTGGATTGAAACTATGGAATGACTTGCATGCCGATATAAAAAATATTGTGAATGTAAATTTGTTTAAAACCAAGTTGAAATCCCGATTAATAATAGCATACTAACAAAAATCTAGGATTAATGTCCACTAATATTGTTTAATAGTGTCCATTAATATTGTTTAATATTGTAATACATGTTTTAACTATTAATAATACTTATTTACTTATTTATTTATTTATTATTATTAATTTATAACAACTAGCTGCTTATTTTTAATAAGAGCCCAGTAAAGCCTAAAGCTTAAGGGAAAAAAAAAAGGTGCCACTCATTTATTGCATATTAATCATGCATATTAACTAATTCTGAGGATGTATTCATTGTTTTCATTTAAATACAGGTTTAACTTTTAAGTAATAATATGTCAGGAGGGCCAGAAAATGGCACAGCGCTCAGGCCAACTAATGCTGCTCAGTGCTCTAATTACACTGGTCAACAAAGATTTTTCATCAGAGTAAAATTTGTGGTGGCTGGATAGCATTTTTCACGCTGATTCCAAAACTGTATTCAGATTTTTTCTAGCACGTATAGTTTTCAAGATGAAGGCATATATATAACTACACAGATTTAACCATTTTAAATAGGCAAAATACTAATATTTCAATATTTGATTGTGTTTATTTTATTGTGTTTTTTTAGTTTATTCATCTTATTTATTTCAATTATCTTAATTATACATCTTATGTATTTCAGGTATGAGCTTTTACGTCTAGCAGCATTGTGATTCAGGCAACAACGCCGTGCTTTGTGTGTCAAAAGATCAGTCCAGTCCAAGAACTTGTTGTGTCAAGTTGGTGTACATTTTTTTTTAATTTATAGTTTGCTCAGGTCAGTCAACATGCCTCGACAATGTAAGAATGACCCCGACAAGTTCTGTTTCGTATGCGGCCAGTTGACAACTAAAACAGCGACGAAGTATTACAACCGATATTAAGAAAATATACAAGCTATACTTTGGTTGCCATCTAGCCTCTAGGTGACCAAGATAGACCATGGGCGCCACATCAAATCTGTTCTGGCTGTTCAAATGGATTACGTGATTGGCTTAACAAAAAGAAAGCTTCAATGCCATTTGCCATACCCATGATATGGAGGGAGCCGAGAGATCATGGAGACTGTTATTTTTGTAGTGTGAACTTAATGGGGTTTTCTGCCAAGAACAAACACCAGATTGTATATCCAAACTTGGATTCAACACGTAGACCAGTAAAACATGATGAAACATTGCCCATTCCAATTCCCCCAAGTGATAGGCTAGATTCTATCATAGATGACATGGAAAGTGATGAAGGTGCAACTGGCGTTTCCGGACCATCTACAGAACCAGAGTACACTTTTGAAGGTAGACATTTAGAGCCTAAAAAGTTAACCCAAGGACAGTTGAGTGATCTTGTTAGAGACTTATCGCTGTCTAAAGAGAAATCAGAGCTTCTCGCCTCAAGACTAAAGGAGAACAATTTACTTGAGAACAATGTTCGTATTAGTTACTACCGAAAGCGGAATTTTGAATTAACAGCATTCTTTTCAGTAGACGGTCCTCTCTGTTATTGCCATGACATCAATGGACTATTTACAGCCATATCTCAGACGTATGTGGCATCTGAGTGGCGCCTCTTTATTGATTCGTCGCAGAGAAGCCTGAAAGCAGTTCTTTTGCATAATGGTAATATAATGCCATCCATCCCCATTGCCCATTCCGTCCATCTAAAAGAGACATATGACAATATGGATATACTACTTAAGGCAATCAAATACGACAGTCATCAATGGAATGTTTGTGGAGATCTAAAAGTTATAGGAATGCTTATGGGTATGCAGTCAGGATTCACAAAATTTTGTTGTTTCCTTTGCCTGTGGGACAGTCGCGCCACTATAGAACATTACACCAAAAGTGACTGGCCACTTAGGTATACATACAGGGGTTAGACAAAATAATATGAACACCTAGATAAATGGCGGTTTTTATTCTTAATATGGAGTTGGTCCTCCTTTAGCGGCAATAACAGCTGCAATGCGTCGGGGAATTGATTCATACAGCTTTTGGACAGTGGCTAGAGGAATCCTGAGCCATTCTTCGAGCAAACCCTGCTCCAGTTCCTCCAAAGACGCCGGCGGTGGGAATCGGCTTCTGACCTGCTGCTCCAACTGACACCACAGATGCTCGATAATGTTAAGATCCGGGGATTGTGGAGGACAATCCAAGCGTTCTACTTCACTAACATGCTCTTCAAACCAGTTTTTAACGACCCCAGCGGTGTGGATTGGTGCATTATCATCCTGGAAGACGGCGCCGCCATTGGGAAACAGCGTTTGGACCATGGGATGGACCTGGTCAGCCAATATTGACAGATAGACCTGGGCGTTAACCCTACCATGCAGTACTACAGCTGGGCCAAGAGTATTCCACGATATTGCTGCCCAAACCATCACAGATCCGCCTCCATGCTTAACGGTTGGGGTCAGGCAGTCGGGGTCATAAGCATCTTTAGGCTGTCTCCAGACGTAAACTCGACCGGAACATGGAAATAGCGTAAAGGAGGATTCGTCGGAGTAGACTACATTCTTCCACCGGTCCATTGACCAATTCTTATGGTCATTACACCATTTTCTGCGCCGCTCAATGTTAATGTGCGAAAGGAAGGGTTTGGCAATTGCTGCCCTCCCATGGTATCCAGCTCCATGGAGCTCGCGACGTACAGTTCTGGTCGATACCGGGCTTGCAAGATGCTGGTTAAGCTTTGCAGTCACTTTTGGAGCTGTGGTCTTATGGTTCTTTGTCACAATGCGCTTTAGCACCCGGCGGTCTCGATCACACAGCTTCTTCTTGCGTCCACTATTGCATTTGTCGGTGCTTGTCTTTCCATGGTTTTGGTATGCAGACATGACCATAGAGACAGTTCCTCTGGATACATTGAACATCTGAGCGGTTTTCGTCACCGATGCACCAGCCATCCGCGCTCCGACAATTTGCCCTCTTTGGAAGTCTGACAGGTCTTTCATAACTGCTAATTCATAATTCACTCAGATCTGTAAAAACAACGTGAGGGTTATAACATGACGTATACACTCTCTGTTACGCATTTAAATAGGTTTGCCAGTCATTTGACCGTTTACTTTGTGTCTGAGCAGTCCGTAAAGATAACCGGTGAAATCGGCGGGTGTTCATATTATTTTGTCTAACCCCTGTATGTCCCAGGGATAAGCAATGTCCAGTCTGTCCCTTTAGTGGATCCCCAAAAGATCTATCTGCCACCTCTTCACATTAAACTTGGTTTAATGAAGAATTTTGTTAAAGCAATGGGTAAAGTCAATTCTGAAGGGTTCCAATACCTTTCAAAGAAATTTCCGAAGGTTACTGCAGCAAAATTGAAGGAAGGAATTTTTGTTGGGCCACAAATAAGGGAGGTTTTGAATGACACTGAATTTGAAAAAGTCCTAAGTCCGCTGGAATTGAAGGCTTGGCTGGCGTTCAAATGGATATGTGAAAACTTTCTTGGAAGCAACAAGTCACCTGCGTATAAGGATGGAGTCAAGAACCTCCTTGATGCCTTCAAAGAAATGGAGTGTCGAATGTCGTTAAAAATTCACTTCCTGCATTCCCACTTAGATTTCTTTCCTGAAAACCTTGGTGCAGTGAGTGACGAGCAAGGAGAGCGCTTCCATCAAGATATTCAGATGATGGAGAAGCGCTACCAAGGATATTGGAATGAAAGCATGATGGCGGACCATTGTTGGATGCTGTATCGTGACAATCCAGGCCAAATTTACAAAAGGAAATCACACTCACAGCGCTTTTAATAAAATAATGTATATATTCTTTATTTATATGTACATTGAATAAGGTATATGATGTATTTATTGTTTAGCATTCCTAAGTGTGATCTATACATCCATAAATTTTCTTATAGCAATATCAAAAACTTAAAAATATCAAAACCAGTGTATCTATATAACTATACGTGCTAGAAAAGAAATAAAACCAGATTCGGAATCAGCGCGAAAAATGCATTAAGAAAAGTGTGATCATGTTTGTGATGAGAAAAAAAAGTTTCATTTTGTTGGCCAGTGTTATAATTACGAGCATTATCGAGATTCGAACCCTTGACATCAGTATCTCACTTCGATTATAGGAAACGGCGTGATACCCACTGAGTTACGAACGCTGGGTGGGATATTCCACTAAATTAACAGTAAAAAGCATATCAAGAAAATCCTCACAAACATATAAAATAAATTGCTAATGTCAATTTTATTCTAAGCAAAATCAAGAATTGAAACACAAAAAATAACCTTTTTTCCAGATTCGTGTCACATTACAGCTTTCAAATTAAATGGACAATTATACATAAAAGTTACTTATACAATTATACAACTATTACTTTAACTAAATTATAATTAAACAGATAAAATAAATAAATAAATAATTCAAAAAAGCAAATTATGAAAAAAAAAAAAGTTAATTCATTTATTGATTCTTGAATTTGACATAAGGCGTATAAGGAGCTTAATGTTACATTAACATTTATTAATTGAGTGAAATGTGTAGAATGATTTTAAACATATTTTCCCCATTATTAAACTTCACTATTAACCTATATATAGATTGCAGTCTGAAGTGAATAGATTTTAATAATTTGTTTCTAGCCTGGAAGATTTGAAGGCCATTTATATCATCCTTCTTATGCTTAAATTATATGATGAAACATTAGTCATGTTTGTAAATGTAACTGTTTGTTTGTTCATTTTACTTCTAAATGGATATACTGTAAAGTAAAATTTTATTAAGTTAAGTAAATTCAAGACCTTTGAATAGTTCAGGAAATTCATTATTGGCTTTTTACTTGTAACTTATTCAAATACTAACATTCCTTTGGTGTACGAAAGCTCATTTTAATTATTAATGGTAATTCTGAATAAAAAGTACACTAAAAAATTATTTTGTTTACTCTTTTTTAATAGACGAATGACATAATAGAATTAAATGTATTTCTAATTATATTAGCGAATATTTAATTATATAAACTGGAATGTACGTAACATAGAAGAATAAGTATAGAACTATATTACATTTTGCAATGCCATACAATTCGTTACTTCACAATCTCTTTATTGATATGCTATGTAGCTTGTAAGTAAAGGAAAGATATTTCTATGCTTACTAATTAATACTTATTTTTACATTTCAGTTTATATAATTACATATTCGCTAATATAATTAGCAGTACATTTAATTCTATTGCGTCATCCTAAATCTACAGAAAAGAAAAACTTCCAACAATCTTCTTCTAGAATTAGAAATATTGTCTTCTATTTTGTCAATTCACTCGAAAAAGAAGTTTTGAAGACAATACTGTTGGATTGCTGGGAATTTAGTAATAGTATAAGATATAGTAAAATCTTTAACATAAATGAAAAACCTAAGTTAGGATATAAATTCAAAATAGGCCTCAGGTAAATCCCAGAAAAGGCTACGTGACTACCGGCATGAAACATCCAAACTGATCTTAATTTGTTTATACGGGAACATGTGACATGTTTTGTTCAACCAGTGAGGTGTTGGAATACCAGTCACGTGATGTCACACATCTATTTCAACAAATCGTGTATTCATAAATAATCTTAGTGCTCAAATAGTGCTTGGAATATAGAATTAAATAATTTAATACTGTCAAATAGGTTACATAAGTTAATTAAATAATATAAAACAGTTAGGAATTTGTAAAACTCATAATATAATGTATTTAAAGTCTCTGTAAGTTCAGGATCAAATGGAGAAAGAGGGCGCAGCGCAGATCAAGAAGTCAATGAGAGAGTCAGCGAGAGACAGTAGGGAGAATCAGTCAGTCAGAAAGTCAAACAGAGGGAGAAGTTAGTCAAGAACACTCCATCAGAAGTTCTTATTTACCCTACCTTGTCATTTTTATTTTAATATTTTCATTCGAGCCAGTGGGAAAAGGGGCCTACTTTTAAGATGAACTTAGGCCAATAAAGTTAGTTTAATTCCTCCCTAGGGGTTGCAAAAGGAGTTCTTTTCTGCCCTAGACCTACCCCAGTCCTATTCTTGTTCCATTTTAACTTAGGTCTATTTGACTTCTGAGTATGGCCTCTTTCCCTTTATTAATTGTATAACGTAAGTAATTTAATTTATTCTGTGAACAAACATGAAATTAAAATATTAAAAACTTTGTTGTGCTTCATAAAAAATAGTTAAAGGTATATTTTAAATTGTTACGATAACCAGTGTAATTTGGCTGAGGTTGAAGTAGAGCATGGTTAATTAATCATTTTTAGGAAAAAGTGATGAATGATGAAATTTTATAATTAATCAATGATTAACTGATTAAAAATGAATACAAATTAAATACTTCTGAAAAGAGTAAGAAAGCGCTTTATTGTTTCTGTTGCGTGAGATAAGACTGAAGAAAACATTTTGCTCAAACATTTAGTTCGCTTTAGTTCAAGAAATCAGGCATGGGCGGATTAGGCAGTTTATATACGCAAAAAGGTGCCAAATTTAAATGATACATTACAAAATTTAAAGTAAAATGATGGTGAAATTATGAGGAAAATTAATTATTTCCCATCATTTTCTAAAGATATTTTTTGATTAATAAATGATTAAATTTGAAACAATGATTAACTGATTAATCAGAACCATGCCCTAGGTTGGAGTGAGTACAAGTGGTTTGGAAAACATCTTCCTATCCGCGCTACCAGACGTGCATGAATATAGTTGTCACCCACTCACCCACGAATGGTTCAATGGAAAGGTCACCCACCAGTTACCGACTCCAGGGGCCACCGGGGAAAGGAACGTCACCCCGGGAGAAACCCCGTACCTTCTACCAAAAGAAGTTATTCCATCATCTGAAAAGAAGCTCTGATACCTAAAAGAAGGAAAAACGTCACCTAGAATGTACCCTCAAAAAGAAGTTATTTCTTCTTAATTAAGAAAGTTTTATTTTGATTGTACTTATAAAGATAAACATTTGAAATTCGAAACAAAATTACGGCCATTCAAGCGCTTTAAAGCGAAACTTCATTATAATTTTTTTGAAAGAAATCACATTTATTGAAAAGAAAGTTGTAAATTTAATATTTTAAAAGATCTCGTTTAATAACGTAAGTTTTTTAAGTCTCATTTTTTTTAAACCTTCTTTTAATAGAAGAATTCTTTAACCTTAGAATTACTTTTAATGATTATGTTCTAAATCCTCTCTCTCTCTCTCTCCTGTCTAAATTTTTTGGAGGAATTACAGTATAATTTGGTGTAAATTAATTGAATTAAAAATTTGTGTTTATTTCAAAGGAAGTTTTTGAGGTTATTTCCTTCTTTTAAGCAATCTTCATTTGAACGCAATTTGAACAGTTTTGAAATGCAAATATTGCGAACGCTTTAATCGTTTAATTAACGTGTTAAGTTAACGACTGAACTATGGTAATAATGTTAAATTTTATAATAACCTGTCAACGGAATATAAATAATTGACTAAATTTAGATAATTATCGTGTAATTTATCTATCTATCTATCTATCTATTTTTAGATAGATAGATAGACAGAACGTAAAAGCGCAGAAACATTTAGATGAAATCTAACCAGAGCAAGGTTTTTCTTATTCCATAAATATATAAATAAATATATTTGTTATTCTCTCACAAAATCCTATAAAACTATAACTTTGGCCTACATGTAAAATTTGGTAACTTGATAGCAACGTTGTTGTTAATTACTCTCGTTGTTAATATTGTAGTTGTTAAAAACGTGTTTTAGAACCTTCTGTTATTGCGGTTGGAAACTGCAGGAAGCGTTTTAATTCTTTTTGGGAGGAAAATGCGAGAAATTATATATTAATTATGTTATAAAGTATTGGACCAACAATTTCGTATTAGGAAAAAATTAATGAAAAACTTAGATCGTAAAGAATATTTTTTTAAATAATTTTAATCGATTTTGTATTACAAAGCGAACCTGGCCTTAAAGAACAATTTCTTATGACAGTCTATGTAATTATTTAGGCTTCAAAGAGCTTTTGTTAAAGAAAAAAAAAAAATTGTTTGTCGCATTTCATTACTTCAAAATGTATTCATGTCTTTTGTCGAGTTATTATATATTAGACATTTGACAGCGCCGTGGATCACTGGGTAATACCGTTTCCCTATAAACGAAGTTAAGACACTAAGCTCGGGGGTTCGGCTCCCAATGGTGTTGATTGATAATAATCAGGAGTTAGCGCAATGGGAAGCATTAGTCTATACTCTATAGCCTGAGCGCTGTGCCACTTTCTTAGTCTCCGCTCTGATTACTGTTATTATAAAAACATATTTTTCTCATCATTTTAGATAATGTGAAATTACACTTAAATGAACAGTTTGCGAGATTTAAAGAATAATAACATTACAGAAAATAAAAGAATATGCAGAAGAGTTGACGGACCTTTTCCAGTTTGTGTACAGTTTTTCATATAATTTATTTTGAGAATATTTTTGTTAAAACTAACGAAAATATCACGACTTAACCGAACCAATTATCAAGAGTGTACAGTTGATCTATTAGTAAATAGTAAATACTATTCCAGAAACAAACAATGTTATAATTAATAATAGATCAACTGTACGCCCTTGATAATTGGTTAGGTTAAGTCGTGATATTTTCGTTAGTTTTAACAAAAATATTCTCAAAAATAAATTATATGAAAAACGGTACACAAACTGGAAAAGGTCCGAGTTGACAAAAGTAAATAGACACCACGATGATTGTCGTCAAGAACGAATGGCAACGCTCATCACTGGAATGTCGGAACGTATGTCAATAAATCTATTATTATTTATTGACTTTTATTATCAAATCAAACCACAATGGGAAAAAACGAATATCTATTTACTTTTGTCCACCTTCTGTGGGTTCCATTCGGACTAACGACGTCTGGCCGACTTGATATTCTCTCAGCAAGTACATTGTAGATTAGGTTAGGTTAGGTTAACTTGGTTAGGTCATACGCTAGGTTAAGTTACATTAAGTAAGGTGAAGTTAGTTTTATAGAATGTCGAGTGTTTGGTCTCGTTGACGAAATGAACAGAGCTAGATCCGGTTCCATCAAGGAGGGACATTTACCCACTTTATCGAAAAGAGAATCGCGACACTTATTATAGACGGGATATTTGGTAGGGTTATGGTAGGTTAGTAGGCAAAAAAAAAACCAAAAAAACCCGCTGTCGGTCTCTTTCTGTTGACTTTTTTTGCGGGCAAAGCAGATAGCGCTATATAAAAACATAAAAGGATAGATTCACTGTCCTTATTATCAAAGGTTAAGCAATAAAATCCTATTATCTCATAGGATACATCCATTTAAGTTTAATATTCGGGTGCATTTTGAATTGCATAAATAGACTGAAAAGACTTCACAGCTTTTATTCGATAGACTGAAAAGAAGAAATCGTAAAGCATCTGATTTAATTTTGCCAAAATTATTCTTCCAGTAAAGCGCTTTAATGTTAACTTTATCACATTTTAACTTTAGAAAGAGATAAATACACACAAACATCTTTAGTCTTTGCATCAAATTTTAAGCCATTTATGAATATTTGAAGAAATTGTCTGTTTATTTCACAATAAATGGTGAATTACACAATTTCGACGTTTCTGCTTATGGGGTATGTTTCTCAATCCTATATGTCCTTGGGTGGGTATTTACTATTATCATTTTATTTTTGTAACACTTTTGAACTCGTAAAATTCATGAATATGTGACACATTTTATATTAAAATACCCATTCACCGTTTCAGGTTATCATTTGTGGGTATTATTTAAGGATGCTTAAATCAGGGTATGGAACAAACTTTTTCAACAATTACACGCTCTTCCACGAACGGAGCAATTAATACGTTCTCCTGTTTTCACATTAATTTATCTTCATCATAATACATAATAATTTATACATTTATGTGAAAATCACCCCTGAGAATCTTTATCACAATTGAAGGAATTGAATATTTTCATAAATTCTAACTTACCAACCAAAAGATTCATACAAAGATTCATAATGAAGTTACATGAATAATGACATAAAGAAAAGAAACATAAATTCCTTTGGTTTAACTTCAGAGAGAGAGAGAGAGAGAGAGAGAGAGAGAGAGAGAGAGAGAAGTAGAGAAGTGATATGGGAAGCCATAAGGGTGAAATTAGTACGTTATCCGCCCCCATACTGAGCCTTATTACTCATATCAAGACTCGGGCCGCACCGTATCCAATCGGAACAAATGGAATTTTCTATATCGCTTTGGTATATCTTAGATGTTAATATATTATAATCCCTCCTATCACACATATTAAAAAAAATGATGCTATATCTATGCTAAAATTATATATATATATATATATATATATATATATATATATATATATATATTTCTCTTAATGCTTATGTAAATCCGGTATTATATAGAAACGTGAATTATATATATATATATATATATATATATATATATATATATATAATGGAAACAGGGAGAGACAGAGCTTTTTAAGTATGAAAATAGGTGTACAAAAAGCCTTTGCTGAGTTCACTCTTATAAAGTATACTCCGGTCACTGCCTTTAATAATTAGAAGACGCTGAAAACCTCCCCCATTAGCCTTCGCCCGGAGCGAAATTAACTTTATGAAGACGTAACGAAACGTATATTGGCTCGCTGGCACTTTTTGGGGGGGTGAGGGAGGGGAGGTTCGTTTTAGACAAAGAGATCTTATATATATATATATATATATAGAGAGAGAGAGAGAGAGAGAGAGAGAGAGAGAGAGAGAGAGTTCACGTTTAGCGTGAACTATTCCGCTCGTGGGAGCGTTATTACTTCAGTTATTGTTATATATATAAATCTTATTAGAGATATAAATATATGATTAAAACTGAGTAAAAACCTTAAAAAAAAAAAAAAAAAAAAAAACCGTGAAAGAAACCCGTCTAAAATTAAAAAAAAAAAAAACCCAGAGAAAAGCCAGCAAGCACGTACAGCGCATAATATCTGTCTATAACAATTATATAATTATACCTTTCCATGATCTCCTTATTAAATTGTATCTCTCTCTTCCCCTCAATCCATACAATTAGACATAATATATAAAATTTTATTGACGTCATAAATCTCCTTTGAATTCGCAGATGCCGTCAACTTATTTAACAATCGCCAACCAACAAAGAAGAAAAGAAAAAGCAGGACAGCGTTCACCAATCACCAAATTTTCGAGTTGGAGAAACGATTTCTTTATCAGAAGTATTTGAGTCCCGCAGACAGGGACGAATTGGCTCAGAGCTTAGGATTAAGTAATGCTCAGGTTAGTTGGATTGAGAGTGTTAGAATTAAGAAACGCTTATAACGTTATTTATTTAAACTCTAAACACACACACACACACACATATATATATATACATATACACACATATATATATATATATACACACATATATATACAGTATATAAAAGAGTTACAAGGAGTTACAAGGAAAAGAAGTACCTCAAAAGGCCTTGCGGCCCATACCGAGGAGGTACCAATGGCAACGGGTGCCACGGAAAATTTTCTACACACTCAAAGAGTGTGCAAAATTTGGTCTAACCTTTTCTTGAACTGATCCACAGAGGAACTGTTCACAACTTCCGAAGGTAACCTGTTCCATGTGTCACAGATCTTATACGTAAAGTAATTCCCACACACACTAGTCCTAAACCGTTTCAAATCCAACTTCCAACCATTGTTGCGAGTTGGGTTATCATTTAAACTAAACATACTTCTAAAATCGACATCGTTGAACCTCGTAAGAGCTTGAAAACCTCGATCAGTTGACCGCGCAGCCTCCGAGTTTCAAGCGAAAACAAGTTCAGGGCGCGTAACCGTCGATTGTAGCCCATATGCCTAACCGAAGGGATTAACTTTGTGGCCCTCGCCTGCACTCGCTCCAGCCTCTCAATATCTTTCCTGAGGGTGGGCGACCAGAACTGCACAGCATACTCCAGGTACGGCCGAACAAGGGAATTGTACAGTGAGAGCACAATCTCCTTGTTCCGAAACTGAAATTGCCTCCTGATATAACCCAATAGTTTCTGGGCTTTCTTTTCCACCTCTACACACTGTTTCGTAAACTTAAGGTCGCTGCTAATTAGCAACCCAAGTCCTTTTCTAAATCAGTCACCTCGATATTACTGCCCAACATCGAGTAGTCCGACTTGGGATTGGCGTAGCCAATGTGCATCACTTTGCATTTACCCAAGTTAAACGGCATTTGCCATTTTTCGGACCACTCTCCTATCCTACCTAGGTCCGCACGCAGTTCCTCGATCGCTTCGGGCGTCCCAACATTGGCCCAAGCTTGGTGTCATCAGCGAATTTGGCGATCCGACTGACGATGCCACCGTCGATATCATTTATGTAAATGGTAAACAACAGTGGCCCCAAAACGGAACCCTGAGGAACCCCACTAGTGACCGAGGCCCAACCCGAACTAGCCCCTTTAATTACCACCCTCTGCCGCCTATTCCTCAGCCAGTTTTCAATCCACCTACCTATTTCCCCACCGATACCCAGCGCGCGCACTTTCGCCATTAGCCGGGGTGAGGTACCTTATCAAAGGCTTTCTGAAAGTCGAGATAAAGTATATCAATCGCCCTACTCTTATCGTACTCACTCAACATGACGTGGAAAAACTCGAGCAAGTTGGTGAGACACGACCTATGCCGTCTAAACCCATGTTGGGAGTCCCCAAGCAGCTTGTAGGAATCCAAATGGTCAACGATTCTATCAGCTATTATCCTTTCTAATAATTTACCTACAACTGAAGTGAGACTAATAGGACGATAGTTCCCTGGACTTTCGTGATCCCCTTTCTTAAAGATAGGGGTCACGTTGGCCTCCCTCCAGTCACCAGGCACCTGGCCCATCACCAACGATTTGTTGAAGACTGTAGCCAGGTGGGGAGCCACCTGGTCGCGCACTTCTCGCAAAACACTGGGGAGAAATTAAATAGACACCACGATGAATGCTCTCAAGAAGAAATGGGAGAGCTCATCAATGGAATATCAGAACGTGTGTCACCTTTATATAATACAAAGTGGAAAACAACACGATTCTAAATATATTCATTCAATAAATCTGTTATTATTTATTCACTTTTATTAGCAAATCAAAACTGTGGAAAAACGAAAGTGTCTATTTATATTTGTCAAACTGTTCATATCCCTCGTTAACCTCGTTGCTGTTCCGTGCGTTGGTCTCTCTTCACACGAAGGTCAAGCTGGTGGTCCCGCCTCTAGGTCTGGGTTGGTGAGGAGCGATTGCTTTTTTGCGGTCTCCACCGTATATAGCCAGGTACACCCGGCTCATCTGGTACCGTCCTGAGCCAGGCATCTAGTCTTCTCTTGAGACTTCAACTTTGTCCCCTGTAACGTTTCTGAGGTCCTTTGAAGCTGGCTAAAAAGTCTTAGCCCCCTGACAACCAAGCTATTTTCTTTCAGAGATGAGGAGGGCCTTTGTCGGGCCTTAATTTGGGAGCACAACACATCCTGTCTTTCCTATTTTCTAGTGTTGTTTGAATGGTAATTGGGTTAGTTTGAGGTTTAGTACCAGTTTTTCGATCATTTTCCATATGTACATTATGGTATACCTCTCTCTTCTTGTTTCCAGGGAGTACAAATTTAGTTTACGTAGTCTTTCCCAGTAGTTGAGCTCTTTGCAGCCATCATTCTTTGCTGTGAAATGTCTCCGAGTTTCTTCTAGTGTATTAATTTCTTCCTTTTTATATGGGGACGTCAAAACTGAGCAGTATTCAAGTTTTGGTATAATCAGTGTTTTTAGCAGGGGAATCATTACTGTCCTGTCCCTTCTTTTGAACGTTCTTAGTACCTGTCCCGCGACTCTTTTTGCTTTATTTATCGCTATCTGATTTTGTGTTTCGAATTTCGCATCATCGGTCATTATTACTCCCAGATCGATCGCTTTCGTGCTTCTCTGAATTTCCTGTCTATCTGGAACATAATATGCAGTCTGTTTAAGTTCCTCATTTCTACCATATCTTGAGAACTGAAATTTCTCGGTGTTAAATGTCATGTTGTTGTCTTCCGACCATTTGTATATTTTCTTCATTCTGCTGATCTTTGTATCATCTGCAAAGGATGTTACTCTACTGTTGTTGTTTACTCCGCTGTCTATGTCTGTTAGCATGATAATGAACAGGAGTGGGGCCAGTACTGTACCTTGTGGTATTGAGCTGCGTACTTCCGATTCTGATGATGATATACTTTGAATTTTGACGACCTGTAGACGTACTCTGAGGATGTACTCCAAGAAATTGTAAATTTTCTCTCTAACTATTCTTTCAAATACTTTGGTGAGGTGGAACGTCAATGACACTGGTCTATAGTTCTTTGCTTGAGATCTGTCTCCTCCTTTATATATAGGGACAATGTTTGCTCTTTTCAAGATACATGGTATTTTCTCAGTGTCTAGGGAACTTCTCCATATCCAGTATGAAGGTGTAGCTATTTCATTTTTACAGTTTTCAATCAATAATGCGTTCCACTTGTCCGGACCTGCAGCTGAATGTGGTTTCATTTGTCCTATAGCTCTCGCTACATCTTCTGGGGTAAAATCAAAGTCTGTTATACACTCTCCTTGCAATTTCTCTTCAAAGAATGCATCTATATCAGGTATCACTTTGTCACTTTTTGGGGTACTGAAAACTGATTCGGTTAGTTCATTATTTCTCTTCTTTAATGGCCCAATAGCGGCGTGCGTTTTTGTTTTCCTTTTCGCATAGCTATAGAAGTATTTTGGAGTTTCCTTTATTGCTTCTACCCCTTTTCCTCTTCCCGCTCTGTATGGTCCTTAATCGGGCTTGTACGAGTATTTCCCTATCGATACCTTCCATTTTTATTGTATTACTTTTCCTGGCATTATCTCCGCAGTTGGCTAACTTCGCCCCCACTCTCTTTCTTTTGCAGAATATTCTTCTCTTTTACCTCTCTAGCCAGCAACTCTTTCCTTTTGGCAGTGATTTCGGAGCATATTTTTTCTAAATTCTCAGCGTTTTTTCTTCAAGGTTTGTTAGCATTTCTTCAGTTGTTTTATCTGTAAACTGTATACCACTCTGTATATGAGCCAGATGCGATTTGATTGTTTCCCAATTTATAGTCTTGGAGTTTAAGTTAAAGGCCCCAAATTTGCTTCTGTCCTCATATATATATATATATATATATATATATATATATATATATATATATCACATGAATAAATAACGTACTGTAAGTTCAAGGGACAGTTAAGTTAGATTAAAAGTTATACAGGATTAACCAGCGATATGTTAGGTCAGCTGAAATCTTAAACTAACCATCTTCATAGAAATTCATAGTTACTTCGAAGCTTCCAAGCAACTGTCGGACAACATCCATGATGATGTAACTTCAGTGATTATTTCACAAAAAGTTTTTGTGACAATGAAAATGATAAACTCAGTGATGCATGTTAATTGATATATATATATATATATATATATATATATATATAGAGAGAGAGAGAGAGAGAGAGAGAGAGAGAGAGAGAGAGAGAGAGAGAGAGAGAGAGAGAGAGGTTTATGGTTTAAATATAAACTCAAAGAAAGTAAATTTGGAAAGTGTAAATGAAGATTTAAAGAAAGTAAATTAGGGATTGCTGCTGCACGAGAAGACTCCAGAAGAAATGCTATCTATAATAGAAAATGAAACGAAATTTATATTGCTGAAACATGTTCCGAAGAGACAAAAGATAAAACGTAGCAAGCTCGAACGAAAAATCAAACACTATCAGAGAAAAATCAGACAACGGAAACAAACCGTAAAAAATCTTCACAGGTGCAGAACTGAAGCAAGGAAACTCAAACTAGAAAAACTATGCGAAATAGAAGTGGACCTAAAACAAACATTCATCCATAAGACATATGTCCATAAGACAAACGAGGAGGAAAACAAGGTACCATAAAACATAAAATAACTCAAACTACTTCTACACGTTTGCGAAAAGAAAAATGCAGTGTAAAGAGAATGTTGGTTCGTTGATTGATAGGGCAACCGAATACACAAATGACCCAGAAAAAATGAACGAACTGCTTAAGGAGGGATTTAACTCCATGTTTAGCACCCCTAAGTTCGAGAAGAAAGTAGAAAACTCAGATAAATCTTTTGACATTGATACAAATCAGCCAAGAACAAATTCAATAGACTTAGAGTTCTCGGAAGGAGATGTACTTAAGGCCGTACATAAATGCGAGAAAATTCGGCACCAGGGCCAGACACATGGCACGTTTCTGAAGAAATGTAAGAGAGTATTGCCAAATTTTTATACTTACTATGCCGAAAACACTCGACGCAGGACACATTCCACTTCCATTAAAGAACGCGAACATTGCCCCCTTATTTAAAGGAGGTAACAGAGCAATGCCTAAGAGTTATCGGCCAGTAACTCTCACCTCCCACCTTATAAAGTGTTTTGAACGTATAATTAGAGACAAACCTACTTACTACCTACAAGAAAAGAATTTATACAGTCCAAACCAACATGGCTTCAGAGCTGAAGGATCATACCTATCACAGCTATCACAGGAGAAAATACTGGAAACATTGAGTCGAGGACAAAACACTGTATAAATGCAATATATATACTGAATTTGCTAATGCCATCGACAAATGTGACCTTGGAATTGTAACACACAAACTAAAGAATACAGGAATTACTGGAAAGCTGGGACGATGGATATTTAATTTTCTTACTCAAAGAAAACAAAGATTGGTAGTAAATGGAGTTAAACCTGAAGTTTCAGAAGTCATGAGCTCTGTCCCACAAGGTACAGTACTAGCTCCCTTGCTGTTCATTATAATGATTGCAGACATTGATGCAGATATTGACAGTATTGTATCATGTTTCGCAGATGACACAAAGATATGCAAGGAAATATCAGATGAAGGTGACACAGAAAAATTACAAAATAATATTGAAACATTATTCAAGTGGGCAAAAGGCAACAATATGAAGTTCAATGAGGAAAAATTCCAATTTCTAAGATATGGTAACAACAAGGTGCTACAAAATAAAGGGTACAAAACTCTGCAAGCCAAACAGATAACACCAAACCCACAAGTCAGGGATCTTGGAGTAATAATGCCGTCGGATGCGGAATTCAAAGAGCGCAATAACATTAAAATTACAACAGCTAGAAAAATAATGGGAATCAAGTGGAGGAGCTTCGACAGAGGAAAAGCAAACATCATGCTAAAATTATGGAAGAGTCCACTCCTACCAATAATTGAGTAAATCTCAGTACTCACAAGCCCATTCAGAAAACGAGACATTGCAAATAGAGCCATACAAGGGACTTTTAAGTCTAAGACAGAGGAAACGAAAGATGAAGCCTACTGGCTCGACTACAATCCCTGAAACTCTACTCTCTCAAAGAAGGCGCGAGCTGTACATAATAATATACATATGGAAATATTCGAGGGTTTTGTCTCTAACCTTAGAAGCGAAATAGAAAAAACACTGAGAAAAGAGGCAGATTTTGTACTTTCTCAGCTGTGGGCCCATGAAAACGAGGGTGGAAAATACCCTCAGAATGCGAGACCCAAAACTTTTTAATGTCCTGCCCAAAGAACTGAGCCTCCAGCGCACCAACCTAAATTATTTTTAAGAACCAACTGGACAGGTTCCTGCGCAAAGTCCCTGACCAGCCATGCGTGGCTGGCTACGAGACAAGAAGAAATCAGGAAAGCAATTCCCTCCTCCACCACCTGCAAATGAGGCGAGATGCTGCAGAGGGGTTGACCTGCGGTCAACCCTGAACCGTCGTTCAAACCCTCATAAAGTACATAAAATAAGTATGTATATATACATATATAAAATACCCGACTTTTACCCATCACGCGCAACTTTGGACTATCTAGATACAAAATATCCAAAACATAACATTTCTGTATACAAAGTGTGCCATATTTCTAAGTCAAAATGAGAATATATCTGCCATGTTTATTTAACTTTTATGAAATCAATGGTTGTTGAAGGACTTCAGGCTTAAAATAAAACTGAAAGTTTCAATACTCAGTTTGGGTAAATTCATTTTTATTTGTGAAGTCTCAATTTACTTCGTATACTGACATATATATTTTTACAGTGAAATTGACATAGAAAAACCAATTTTTTTATTATATATATATATATATATATATATATATATATATATGTATATTATGTGTGTGTGTGTAAAGTGGTTCTAGTTTACACTCTAGGATTTTTTTTTATTAATTTCATAATTAGGAAAGTATTTTCAGCATGAAATATGACGTTTACTGTATGAATGTGGTTAGTTAGCTGGATCACACTTAATAACTTTTATATACATATTTAAAAATCTAGCAGGTAAAACACCCTGATAAAGCATATATATATATATATATATATATATATATATATATATATATATATATATATATATATATATACAGTATACTGATATGAAAGCTACGTCGTGGTCAATGTCGTAATACTGTACTGCTTCCCACTAGATTAGCAAAGTTAAGCGACGTTGAGTCTGGAGAATAATTGGATGGGTGACCGTCCTCTGCATCCAGTTGATGTAGCGACCAGTGGTTCAGATCCCACGTAAAGCTGTGGGCAGTTTCTGACTAACTTATACGGGGTCCAGGGGTTAAGGCAAGTTTGGGGGACCTTTTGCCTCTCAATGAAAAAAACGTGAATTTTGGTATTTTTTTTTTTTTTTCTTTTTAAAATAACAAAGTAAAAATTTGCATAACTGAAGCATGTTTGTCACACGCAAAGAAAAACCGTCTCAGCAAAGAAAAAATGCCGTCACAGTAACACTGGTACCAAGAAATAACTTACTAACACGAATTTGAATGTCATATAAAGGAGGTAACTGCTTTTTTGAGTTTTAGTAATATTGAATTTATGAAAATATGTTTGGAAATTTTTCTCTTCCACTTTTCGGGGGCCCCTCTATATTGCGCGGGCCCCTGGGCTGTAACCCCGTTAGCCCATGATTTAATCTGACCCTGGCTGTAAGTCCCCTCCGTCAATGATCCTAGATTTCGCAAAGGAAGTTAAACAAACCCCAAAACACACACACACACACACACATTCGTGTGTGCACACGAATAGGCACACCTGCCTATTCGTGATCTCATCAAATATGAGAATATTTATCTTGTAATTGCTTTCACACCAAAATAGTTTAATTTAACTTTCATCATCTCTTTACCATTTTTAACGGCTTATTTTTACTTTGGTAATGAAAATTATGCTGTTAAGTTTGGGTTAAACTTTGCAAATGAGTATAATTTAAGGGCAAAATTAAGGCCTTAATTCTTATTAACTGAAACAATAATGCGTTAGAAATGGTAAACAAAAGAAGTTAATTGTTGTAAACGTTTCTAACGGTGAAATTCTGAAGACGTTCTAACATTTGAGTATTAATAACCTCAACATTCGAAAATACAAACTCCATCCCAAGTTATTTCATCACAAAATTCTAGATACAATTATTAACCCTTTTTCATACCCAAATTAAGTCGAAAAGTAAAAAAAAAAATTGGGATAAAAATCGTTTAATTGGACCCAAAATAACTGAAAAATATATTTTACAAAGTTTTATTGTTCATAATTAATAAAATACGAAATGTGTTAAATTTCACACATTGGGAACTGGAAGGTCTAAAATTGCTTCAAAAGTTAACGATGAAAATTTCACACACTGGGCATTAAAGGGTTAATAGAAACAAGTGTAGCACTTTTTATGCCTTAACCTTTAACGTCGTATAAACTACATATTCATAATGCATTTTCAAGGGTTATTTTACGCGAATGTGCAAATTTAAAATGGTACAAATTTGCTCCGATCGTCCATCAATATTAAATGAGTTGATTGCTTCCTCAGTACTGAGGGCTACATCTTAGCCATGTTGCAATATCGCTTCCCGTCGATCATTGAAGTTAAATGATAGTGGGTCTGAGTAGCAGTTAGGTGGGGGATTGTCCTATGGGTTCAGATGATGTAGCGACCCGTGGTTCATCCAACGTAAAACTGTTATAGGTCTCTTCCGTCACATGACCTTTAATGTTACGAAAGAAGTTATTAAACAATCCCCCAAGAACACAACACACACACACACACACACACACACACACACACACTCCTCAATACGGATGTTAAAACTGAATTTCTCACGGTCGCTCCTACACTTTTCTGTCGCGTTAAAAGTTTTATTTGCGATAACTTGCGGTAACGTTTCGTAATGGGAAATCGAAGTTCGCCAAACGACAGCGTTAATATAACCATTTCTTACTAGTATCGAAACGTTGTTTGGCTCTTGTGTTTTTAAGCTGAATATACTCGGGGAAGTACGTTTATATTAGTTACCGTTTAAATGAGCATATACTCACAGACGTTCATTTAATTTTTCAACTATACAGAAGATTGACAAAAATAAATAGACACCACGAAAATTGTCCTCAAGAACAAATGGCAAAGCTCATCAATAGAATGCCAGAACGTGCGTTAGCTTTATACTCTTGTAATGCAAAGTGAAAAGCAACACGATTCTAACTATATTGATTCAATAAATTTGTTATTATTTATTGACTTTTATTATCGAATCAAAAACCTATAATAAAAAAAACAAAACCGAAGGTGTCTATTTACTTTTGTCAACCCTCTGTACAAGTTAGTGAGCTTTACTGTAGCTGTGTCATATGCATGAAACTCAATATTTTACTTGATCCAGCGAAGTTCCGTTGTGAAGATCACCCGCTTATAGGTCTGTACCTTGTAGATTAGTTAACTCTTTAACGCCCTACGTTTTTGTAGGGTTAAGTCTAAATGCGTGTATTTAAAATGGTACGTATTCGACCCATTCGGCCGTAGAGGGTTACGTTGGGTTAGATTTTGAAAAGCTTTTATAACTTTAAATTGTGAAATTCCTGTCTTCAAAATTGCAATTTCGCCAAAATTACCTATCACCTCCTCTATCAATTTTGAAAACTATATATATAAATAGAACAAAATTTGGCCTGTGAACTACATAGTCATAATAACGTACTTTCGTAGTAAACCGTATTGCATTAATACTATACTTTAAATACGCCAAAACATACAATTCGCTTCTAAATTTATCTGTTTATCATACTGTAATGAATATACAGATCGAATCCCTGTGAACATTATATCCTGAGATTCAGACCTTGTATGCAATTTGCTGTCGTTTTTGTTCTCGTTATGGTAGTTTCGCTGTCCGATACACACGACTGAATGGTAAATAATTGACAGGTATATCCATCATATACGTCACAATTTCTTAGCTTCGAGCCAAATGTAATGAATGAAGCGAATAAAAGGTAAATCCGGCACTTAATGCTAAGTGAGATCTGAGCGCAGTCATTTTGTAAGTGCAGTTGACATTAGTCCTGGTTTTGTATGAATGATCGTTATTTATATATATATATATATATATATATATATATATATATATATATATATATATATATATATATATACAGGGTGTCCCATAAGTCCGGCATCATAGGAGAAATTCATATTTTTTCTATTTCTACAAACCATAATTTATATTTTTCTTATGCTCGGGATGCCAATTTCCCGTCCACCATTCTGTTCAGTGAGGAGGCTGTTTTTTATGGAAATGATGAGGTAATCGACAGAACACCCGCTACTTTTCTCAAAACAACCCTCCCTGGTATACCTCTTCAAAGGAACAAGGTGCATCTCGGGTGATGGTATAGTGTGGCATTTGGAAGGATCGCATCATAGGCCCCCTCTTTTTCGATGAACATGTCACTGGAAGAACATGCTCAAGGAAGAAGCATTTCCCAGTGTCTTGAACGAAGAAGGAAATTTCCCAACATGGTTCCAGCAAGACGGCGCTTCTGCACATTACAGCACCCAAGTAAGGGAATACCTGTACCAACAATTCCCTGGTCATTGGATAGGACGTCGAGGGCCTGTGGAATGGCCAGCTAGAAGCCCTGATCTCACGCCACTAGATTTTTATCTCTGAGGCCACTTGAAAGCGCTGGTATACGCAGAAAAAATTAGGAGTGTTGAACATTTGCGGCAGCGCATTATTCGGGCATGTAACACCATTACTCCTGACATCATTCACCGTGTGCTTACTGACTGGGTATCACGTCTGAATTTGTGTATTGAAAACAATGGTGGACATATTGAGCACATTCTGTAAATAAAAGCTTTTGTTTTGCCTTTTTTTATTATTTTTCTTATGGTGCCGGACTTATGGGACACCCTGTGTGTATATATATATATATATACATATATATATATATATATATATATAGAGAGAGAGAGAGAGAGAGAGAGGAGAGAGAGACAGACAGAGAGAGAGAGAGAGAGAGAGACAGAGAGAGAGAGAGAGAGAGAGAGCGAGTCAAGGAAGTCCCTGGCAATTCAACAAAGAAGTATGCACTCAAACATAGAATTGCCAGGGACTTCCTGGAAAACTGTATGGACACTGGACACTGGACACTGTGTATATACACTATATGTTTCATTTATTATATGTTTTAAAGAACTTAGATGAACTGGTATTAAGAATAATATTATCTTTTAATATCTCTTTTTATATCATTTCTATATACTAACAAAACATGCTTTATGTTAATTTCCTGTTACTACTAAGACGAAATAAAATATTAACATCTATTTGGATTACCATTAAGAGATAGACCATTAAAAACAAAACATTCTCTCTTTTAAAATAAGGGTTTATATCGTGGCTAATGTCATAACACCGCTTCCTGTAGATTAACAAAGTTAAGCGACATTGGATCTGGATAGTAGTTTGATGAGAGACCGTCCTGCGCGTCCAGATTATGTAGCGACCCTTGGTTCGGTCCTCACATAAAGTTGTAGGTCCCCCCACCCCGCCATATGACGTTAGATGTTGCGAAGGAGGTTAAGTAAACATATCATTACATTACATTATAGTGTAACTTAATTCTTAAAGCGCGGAAATTGTACGAATACCCACGAATACCCATGAAACAATTGGCATCTATTAGTTTCTCAAAAATAAGGAACGAATTCAGTAATCAACAAGATAACATTGTATTAATAACATTCGAGAAGCTCATTTTCCCACGACGGGTGGATAAGTGTGCCCCAAGGGTTACCTGAACCAGAGCAGAAACAGAATAAGCGGCCAACTCAACTTCACTCGATACCAGCAACCGGGAACGAACCAGCGCAACACCTTTCGGAATCCACCACCACCAACGTACTACTGGACTACCGGGCGCCCGAAATTGCATTTATACAGTGGAAAAAGTAAACTGCGAAATGCTTACGATAAACTTTAATCGTACTTTCTGATAGTTTAGACATTACGTTACTTTTAAACACCATTTTTAGTTAGAGATTCGTTTAAGATTCGTTTAAGATTCGTTTAAGATTCGTCTAGTTTGTGATTCGTTTTCCTTTTGTATTTTAGAGTTACGCCATTTTTTAAGTTTTTTCATTAATCACCTTTTGAATTAAAATGTAAAAAAATAATTGCATATTTCGTAAATTTCGTTTATATGACCTTAATTTTACGTTTGGAAATTATTGTAGGATATTTGAAAATTAGGTATATTTTACCTAATTTTACTGAGGTACAAAACCTAATTACCTAATTTTACTTTAATTTACTAAATGTATATACACAATAATGATTCTATTTATACCAAATTGCGTGGATTCCTGCGTGACACGCACGCAAAATGATCAATGAGGCGAACATTTTATTTGATTCTCAGAGTCATAAAAAAAAAATCTCGTCTATAAGTAGTCTTCGCTCTTCGCTCTTCGCTCTCTGTCCTCAATTTTATTAGAAATCTCCTCTTTACAAATCTTCATTCCGAAGTTGTTACGTATCTGAAGAGCGATTCAAAGGTCATTCTATAAAGAAGAAGAAGAAAGAAATTAAAAAGCTGTAATTTCCTTTACTGCCTCAAGAACCATTTTTCTCATTTTTTCTCAACTAATCATTCGCAAGTCTAGAGTAATTTTCAAGTCTCTCTCTCTCTCTCTCTCTCTCTCTCTCTCTCTCTCTCTCTCTCTCTCTCTCTCTCTCTGTATATATATATATATATTTGGTATGAGAGTTTTTAGTATTGTTATTTTCAATTATTTGTTTATCTTTTTTCCAACTTCCATCTTGGGCTAGCCTAGAGTGGACCTTAGGGTGTTTGTTAGCTTATAAATCTGTAAAACATTGGACCATGTGAATAAGTTAAAAGCCGTTTTACTAAATTGAGCCGTTTCGATTTGGTTTCGTTCTTCATCTTCGGGTTCATTTTCTGATATTTACACGACCATTATGGAAGAGAAGATGAACGCATTATCATGCTCAAGACGTCCGACACGTTTACTTTATATTGAGTTCGATCTTTTGTTGATGAAAGAAACTGGGATGAAAGATGAAACTGTGATGAAAGACGCTTACCAATAAACCTTTTTCCGTGATTGCATCACAAATTCCACATCGATTGACGTATCTCTTTTTCTGCGTTACTCAGGAAACAAAACTTTACTGCAACAATAAGTCCAGATAGCGAAATCAACCACCTTAGTTGGTTACCAGAAACATAAGCAGGGTTAGCGTAGTCATTGTATGGTTGATGTAATTTAATTTGGTTGCCAAAAAGAGTCAACCATGAATTTTGTTGTTTAAACCAAGTATTTTTCTTAAAATAACTTATTTAAATCATTTTCAAGCGTTGTTTTAATTAATTTTTTTTTGTGGTTGGTCGGCAGGTGATCACGTGGTTCCAGAACCGACGGGCGAAGCTAAAACGCGACATGGAAGAACTGAAGAGGGATGTAGAGTCTTCGAAAGTTATTCACAACAAAACGCTATTGGAGGCGTCTGCGAATGTCGTGGCGTTTCTGAAGGCGAAAGAATTACCCAAAATCCATCTAGCTTCGCTCCCTCCCTGAAAAAAAGATGTCTCGAAATTATTCACAACACTTCTTCGGAGTCAAAGTGCTCAAAATTATTCAAAATTTCTCCAAACTCAGAAGGAATCTTTAGCAGCCTCCCATTCGCTTCACTTATCGTAATTATTTAACATAAACTAAGCGAATTTCATCACAGATGCAAAAACCCTTTCAACTTAGTTCATAGTGAACCCAATGGTGAACAATTGCAGTGCATATATATATATATATATATATATATATATATATATATATATATATATATATGAAGGGTCCCTTTATTTCGAAAAGACAACAAGTTTTTAGTTAAATAAAACCAACGGAGAAGGATGACAATAAGTGAATATTTTCTGTCGGTTGGTCTGAGCACGTTTTCAATTCATGTGAAAAAAGAATTTACATTTCGTAAATGTGTAAGTATGGAACTAATAAAAAGGTGTACATAATGTAGTTACACATATGATATCATACAATTTACTTATTTCTGTACACTTATACATGTTCAAATATATATATATATATATATATATATATAATATATATATATATATATATATATATATCAGGTGTGTGGGTGTGTGGATGTATGTTCTGTATATATCTGTATGTGTATCATTGTTGTGTATACGTCAAATTTCATACGTCGCGTAACGTACCAAACTGTTACAACGTTACACAAGTGACGTCACGTGTGTAAGAATATTAGGCTTATTTTTTACAAAGGTTTGAACATCGATTACGAAAAGAATTTTATTTAAAAAAAAAACCTCAAAATTCGTGTCAATGATAAATTTATTGGTGTAAAAGTAGTATACAACCTATCTATCTTTGAATAGATAGATAGACAGAGTACGAAGGATGTTTTTAAAAGTAACTTTTAATAGTTTTATGATATTTGTGTCTGTCTGTCTGTCTGTCTGTCTGTCTCTCTCTCTCTCTCTCTCTCTCTCTCTCTCTCTATATATATATATATATATATATATATATATATATATATATATATATATTTAACTGCAATGACCGCGCAGTATATTAACGTATAGAAACGACGTAAGTATAGAGGAGTGTTCTGCACACGAGGAAGAGAAATAACAAAAATGAAAAATAAGGCACCCGCCCGGGTGCCTTATTTTTCATTTGTTTGTTATTTCTCTTCCTCGTGTGCAGAACACTCCTCTATACTTACGTCGTTTCTATATATATATATATATATATATATATATATATATATATATATATATATATATATATATATATGAATAGGTGCCAACAGATTAATTATTATATACATATATATATATATATACACAGGGTGTCCCAAAAGTCGCTGTGCACCTCTGCTGTGCTGTGTATGTTCTAGGTGTACAGTGACTTTTGGGACCTCTCTCTCTCTCTCTCTCTCTCTCTCTCTCTCTCTCTCTCTCTCTATATATATATATATATATATATATATATATATATATTTCTAAATGATCTAATGTAACATAGATATTGTATAAAAACAGAAACACTGTGTTTCTGCTAACTAACTACATGTAACTTAAATTTTTTGGTTGTCTCCCTGATCAGAATTCATCATATATATATATATATATATATATATATATATATATATATATATATATATATATATATATTATTATACACCCGACACAGTTTATAATGTATTTTTTCAAAGATACTAAATGGTAATTTACGGAAGAATATTTGAATTATGACTGCTGTGCGTATATATATATATATATATATATATATATATATATATATATATATATATTCTGTCTTTTTTTTTCGTTGTTGTTGTTGTTGTTGTACAAATGTAAATGACATCTTATATGCCAAAGTTTATTTATTACTCACTTAACATTGTTCCTGTTGTAAATGCGGTTCTACGTGACTGCTTTCACTGAAGGGTTTCACCTGTGTAGAATGACGGTACAGATGTAGTTTCCATTGTTTATGCATATTGTCGGGGTCAGTGCAAGAATTAACATCGTTTACAGCCTCTTTGTATTGCATACTATACTATGTTCGGTACCCGCTGAAACAGTAGACACGTACAAAGTACAAACACACGGTACAAGGAGGAAAATGGATGTCGCTGAAGTACACAACCGTTAAGAGGTAAAATTAAAAAGTATTCAGCGTTCACCGTGATCGTTTGAATATCATTGATCTTTTTCATTGATCTTTTTTTTATTAAAATTGTGGTGCATTGGAAATTCATTGATGACACATTTTCTCTGTGCCACATTTTGCTTCATTGCATGACGTCATACGCTAAATGGTGGGTTTGAAACACTGATCATCGCACAGAAAAAAAAAATTTGTTTGAAACGACGATGGTTAATTAAAATATGGTTAGTAGAATCAATGCGTGGTTAAATTAACCATTTGAATTAATTGTTAAATATTTAACTAAATATATATTTTTTAAAAGCCACTTTCTCTGTGCGTGACTGCTGCATCCCAAGAAAAAATCAAT
>JAJOZX010001838.1:192500-400000 GCA_023014485.1 Bathynomus jamesi | reverse complement strand
CTGTAAAATTTTATTGGCTTCTTTTCCAGGATCAAGGTATTTGTAGTTTCTTCAACCTTTTTCCGTACCCGCCTCTGGCGAGGTGGAGCGGAGGATGGGGAGAAAGCCTTATGCTTTTTTATCCACTTTTCTGCAACTGCTAGAATAGTTAAAAAATGAACTAGTTTACTGATAAATCTTTGAAGCTTCCTCTTGTGCTTCTAATACACTCTCTCTCTCTCTCTCTCTCTCTCTCTCTCTCTCTCTCTCTATCTCTCTATCTATCTATCTGCCTCATTCATACCATAACCTGAATGATTTGCTAAAGACAGACGTCATTTTCTCTCGTCTTTGGCAACAGTGTACAAGGATGAATCGACTTTTTTCTCTTCAGATGAAACTGTTAACAGATAATCGATAAAGACTTATTTAAGACATATTCAAGACATGCTTATAAGAACTCCTAAACTGGAACTCCGCGTATCAAATTCAAGACAATATCACCCCCAATATATAAGCTTAGTGTGAATATTTCTGATGGGTGTACGCTTAAAATATTCATGAATGCATAAGGAGAATAACTGCTTAACGCCTAAGTCTAGAGAAACTCTTGCATGACGCTGAAAAAAAACAAAAAACACTTATATATATATATATATATATATATATATATATATATATAATATAATAAACAAGAAATGAATGAATGAAGGAATAAACCAATAAAAATTTTAAAAATTTCGATCGCCCAAGTGTTATTTTAAAGTGTAACTAAGTTAATTCTTTATGGTTAAACTACCATTACATGTAACAGGTATTGAAATCCTGTCATATGACATTAAGATTTATACAGTTTTGTAACTAAAATCACGTATCCATGTCTGTATAACCTTGTATTACCTCACAACTTTATAACTCAATAAATATACATAACCGTGTCTGTACCCTCGCATTACCTCACAACTTAAACATAGGTTTCACTCGCAGTTCTATTTCTGATGGAGGTCAAGTAAGCGCATGACCTCCATCTCTGCCCGTCTGCATGGCGTGGTCTAAAGTATTGTTTTCTTCAACTTTTCTTCCACTGCACACTTGGTTCATCAAGACTCATTCCGAGTCAATTGTCTCGTCTCTCATAAAAGCTTCCACATCATCAACTCTATTTCTTTTATCTTCTGGTACACATCCTGTTATAAAGAGCCTTAATTGACCTTCAAACAAAGAAAGCCAATTATAATATCTTTTAAATTACAATTGATATTGTTCCTTGTCTAATCTGCACTTATTTTCCACTGTTGCTTGGATAGATTTGGATTTGTTTTAAGGTCAAATAAAATTCTTCATTTATTTTCTACATATTTGAAGGTTAATACATAGTTTCATCGTTTCTCAGTGACTACAATACTAATTCAAGGTAATTTCTGTGAAGACTTAATTTGGCTGTAAAGGGTCGTTTCGACATGCATTTTTCTAATTGAGAAATATCTTTTTGTTCATATGGAGCCTAAACAATTAGTAGTTAATGCTCTTTTCTTTTATCTCAGTTTTGATAGTGCGAGTATTCTGTCGTTAAACTTCTCAAATTCATAATGGTGATTGTCCAACTATTTTCTTCGAATTTTGCATCATCCATTATGGTACTTTTAATTCTTCTCTGTGATGCATAATCCATGGTTTACAGTTCCTCATTTTGTCCACATCTCATGTACAAAGAAGTTCACATTTAGTGATGTTATACTTCGTGTATTTGATTTTGACCATTTACATGATCAGTTTGCATCGACTCTGATTAGCTTCGAGATTTTATATTGTTTTACCCATTTAGTTGTCAGGAAATACATTCAGGCGTTTTTGGTGAATTCTTAATTTATATTTTTGTTAGCAGTTTACTGTGAACATTATTAGTGTACTGATATACGATTCTCTGATTCTTTAAACTTTTACTTGTTTTCGCTTGGAGTTAACAGAGAGAGAGAGAGAGAGAGAGAGAGAGAGAGAGAGAGAGAGAGAGAGAGAGAGAAAGAATAAATAGTTCCCGTGTTTAAGGAACTTTTACTAGATATAAACTTACATAGTACTGTCTACAGCACAGGTAATATAAATAGGGACTTAATGACCGACAAAGTGACCCTTTGCCATATGTAAAGCAGCAACACACACGCTTGCATAGTGGCTTTATATGTTCTGAAGTCTTGCCTTACGGTATTTTATCATATTTCTGATTATTTCTTCAAGAATTATCAAGGATGTTCAAGACATGGGCAGATGGGCTCATATCAAAAATGATGTTATAGTGAAGGTTTTCAACTTCGAACTGTGTAACCACTGTAATGTGGGGCACAATCTTCCATAAAAGAATTCCTTCGCTGGAGAGAGTTGACCACTGTTATAAAAAGGGAGTCCCTTTGAAGGAAACTGGTGTACAAAGTTCCTTTACACACGTTCAGATACGAATTCGTAGTCAGAATTGCTCTCCAAAGCTTGAAGAGTCTGTTATAGTTTGGAATTCAAACCATGACAGATACTCCGCCATCTGGTAGGGCAAAATTCCTGCGTAAGACACCTCCAGATCAATACACGTTCATTATTCGAAAACTGGAACATTCTTGACTTAGCTGACATTTTCCTAAATATCCATAATTTCACTGTCTCACTTATCGGGTGTTTGAAAACAGTAAGTACCCGTTACGTCATAGTATTTTCTTCGAAAGCAGTGTTGTAACGATTCATTAAATGGAAAACAAATACGTTTTCCTCCAAGCGCTAGATCCACGTTTGTGATCTTACTACATCTTTCGCTCAGTTACAATAAATGTTTCTGATATTTTCATGTTAGGCGAAATGTTGGAATATATTATACAGAGGGTTGACAAAAGTAAATAGACACCTTTGGGTTTGTTTTTTTTTCAGTTTTTATCTGGTCATAAAAATCAATAAATAATAACAAATTTATTGAATTAATATATTTAGAATCGTGTTGCACGGCTTGCACTTCGAAAAGCTGACATATGTTCTGACATTTTATTGATGAGCTTTGGCATCGTCGTATCTATTTACTTTTGTTAACCCTCTGTGTATATATATATATATATGTGTGTGTGTGTGTGTGTGTGTGTGTGTGCGTGTGTAAATCCTATAGGAAGAGAGAGAGAGAGAGAGAGAGAGAGAGAGAGAGATTATGAAGAAACGAGCGGGTATGAACTTTATATACGAGAAAAAAGAAAAACTGGAAAGAAGATGAAACAAGAATCAGTGTCCCCTCCTATATCTGTGACCTTTACCTTTCGTGGAAGAACCTGATTCTTGCTCGTGACACATCGTCTTGTAATAACACATGTGTATGAAGTCTCATTAATGGCGCGGAAACGAAAAAGCTCCGGTTGATCTTTCACCTCTATCTGTGACCTTGACTTCTGATGCAAGAATCTGCTTCTTGGTCATAACACACCGTCTTGTGATGATATGTATATGAAGTTTCATCAATTTATGGAGAGCTGTTAAAAAGTTATGGCATTACCTTCCATTTGTTGACCTTTATTTGTGATCTTCACCTTTAATGCAGGGATTTGATTCTTGCTCATGACATTTCATCTCAAGATCATTCATAAATGTGTGAAGTTTCATCATTTTATGTAGTGCGGTTGAGAAGTTATGGCATAGACTTCCATTTGACCCTTAACCTCCATTTTTTATCTGATACTGCAGCGACCTAATTCTTGCTCATGGCACATCGTCTTGTGGCGATCCATATGTATGTGAAGGTTCATCACTTTATGTTTAACGGTTCAAAGGTTATAGCCCAAACACGAAAGTGCAATCAACTATGACCCCCTCCAACTTTATTTGTTCGGGGACACTAATGAAATTTAAATATACACTGAAGAACACAGTAACACGTGGAATCTACAGAGTATATATGTTATTAAGAAGTTTAATGTATACTTGCAAAAAATGGGAAATTTATTTATATATTATGTAGTCCAATACTATAATAATAATAATAATAATAATAATAATAATAATAATAATAATAAAATTAAAAACTACAAAAAATTACAAAATTAATTTTTTAAATCTTTAACTCTCTTGCTAGATTTAGATTATATCAAAATAAGAATACAAATTTTGCCACTACATCAACATATATATATATATATATATATATAGTGAAATCTTAAATTTTATAAAATTTAGGTAATTATTTAGTGACTTTTAGAAGACTAAATTACTAGGGGCACTCAATATATTTTGCCCAACCCTTTTTTCTTAGCTAAATAGACCATGAGGCTGAAATGTCTTTTGGGCCGTAAGTTTGAACTTTCTGCGTTTCACATAACCGGATTTTTCCAGTTTGAACCTCCCCTCCTTGTATAAAACCGCTTTTAAACGCCCTTGTATAAAACCGATGGTTAACGCAGTTTCGAAAATGGCGTCTGACACTGATGTGCGTCGTAAACAGAGAGCTGTTATCGAGTTCTTAACCGCAGAGAAGGAAACAGTTGGAAATATTCATAAACGTCTACAAAACGTTTACGGAGATGCTATTGTTGATCGAAGCATAGTTGGACGCTGGTCTAAACGTGTGAGATCATCCGAGAGAGGGAGAGCCAGCCTCGATGATGAGCCACGCAGTGGTCGCCCGGCATCGGCTGCGACATCTCACACTATGCAACGTGCTAACAGCATCATTCGATTAAATCGGCGCGTCACATACAAGGAGCTATCACTGGAGCTAGGAATTAGTGAAGGAAGTGTGAATACATAATTCAGCAACTGGGATACTCAAAAGTGTGTTCACGGTTTGTTCCTTGTGAACTGACTGAAGATCACAAAGCCCAAAGAAAAGAAATTGCTTTTGAGTCGTTGGTTCGATACGAGACAGAAGGGGATGACTTCCTTTCACGAATTGCGACTGGGGATGAGACTTAGGTACACCACTTTGAAACTGAAACAAAACGCCAGTCCATGGAGTGGCATCACGCAGACTCCCCACGCAAGAAAAAGTTCAAAATGGCTCCCTCTGTAGGAAAGGTTATGGCCACCATCTTCTGGGACATGAAAGGGGTGATTCTGGTGGACATTATGAAGAAAGGACAAACAAACAACTCATATGACACTTCCAGAGACGTATAAAGCGAGTTCGACCGGAGAGAAAACTGGAAGACGTCCTTCTTTTGCACGATAACGCAAGACAAGACAACAGTTTGCAAACAAGAGAGGCCATCACAAAAATGCGCTTGACTGCGTTACCCCACCCTCCATACAGCCCGGATGTGGCACCTTCAGACTTCCATTTGTTTGGGCCAATGAAGGATGCTATTCGTGGAAGAAAGTTTCAGTGACGATGAGGTTGTTGAGGAGTTTAAGAGGTGGCTCCAGCGGAACCCAGCGGACTTTTACCAGCAAGGAATAAGGGCCCTTGTTTCGAGGTGGAGGAAAGCTGTAGAAAAGTATGGAGACTATGTGGAAAAATAAAAACTTGTAAAAAAGGTATGTAACTACTTGTATACAAAATTTCTGGAACTTGAAAAGAAACTTGGAAAAAAAAAAAAAGGTGGGCCAAAATATATTGAGTGGCCCTCGTAGATTTATTTCATTAGAAACAATATAAGTGTGTAAGAAATTTTTCACCAAAATAAGTGAAAGAATTAATCTCCTTATTATATAATTTCATCAAATTCTCTTCTTCAATTTGTGATTTTATTTTTATTTATTTCACTTCTTCAAAATATAAAAGAGGATAATTTTTTTTCCCAATTTCCGTGACTCTACGCAATTATCCTAATACAGATAAGAGTTATATATAACTGCTTCTACGATTCATAATTCTGTTGGAGGCCGTTAAATGCTATCGTGGAGTATGGTCATTCGGATCAAGAAAGAGCCAAAATTGCGGTTGTAGGCTACGTATATCTATATTTAACCGTATGTTCAAGATGAAATGTAGTTCGCTAAAGTATAGATATTACTAGAAAATAACTTATGGTAAGGTAAGGCAACATTCATGTCCCATATCTCCCCCCCCCCCATGAAAGTGAGGTGTAGGGGGGCCCGGGCTACCTTAGTCTGAGTCAATTAAAGAGGGGTGGCTGGCCGCCGATTCGTTGTGATGTAAAATGCAAACCAAGACCGGCTCTAGGCAGTACTGGAGTTTGAATTCAAGACACAGTGGAGTCTCAACACTGATGGACAGCACCTTAACCGATCAAGCTACGAGACACTCAAATAAGTTACACATATTAAAGTCTCAAGTCACTCTCGCTTTAAACTTTCGAAGACAAAACCATGTTCAAAATTTCTGCGTACATGTAAACAACCCAAACTATACTTTTCTTCATTAAACAAAAATAATTTATTCTTGAAGCTGAAAAAATAATCTGTACTCAGAACATTAAAAGAATTTACACTCCATTCTGAGTTAATTTTCGCCCGAGAAATAAATCGGACTTCGGCCTGTTCTTAAAGAACCTTTCTTCAACAAAAATTACGTCATTTTGAAGAAAATTCAAATTTTTTAGAACAACATATGAAGAAATGTCAAAGAATAATTCTAAATTTTTGCATCTTCACCCGCTTTTGAATTAGAAGATAAAAAATTTGTAAACCAGGATTAATTTTTTCTTTAATTTTCTGTAAAGAATAATTAAGATGGGGAAAAAATCTGTCCATAACTGGTGCACCCCCAAACGCCCCATGCAGATAAACCTAATTCCGCCCAGTTTCAAGGAAAAACATTTTTAAAGATCACTTTTGAAATTTTCAAGTTGTTGACTAAATAATATATATATATATATATATAATTATATATATATATATATATATATATATATATATATATATATATATAAGGAGGAGATTGTAGGCACCAATCGACCAGGGAAGTACCCCTGGGGGTAGGAAGGACGTTAGTCAGGAGACAGGGAGTGCTGGAACTCCCGTTTCTCCTGTCACTGTCCTCCTAAGCTGATCTTTTTCCGTGTCTCATCTACCCTGTGAGCAGTTCAGCATGCTCTCAAACACACCGTTCTTTTTCTATTCCCCACTACACATACATGCATTTTACACACTACACAATCTTTTCAAAATTAAAAATAAAATTATTAAGAATAATATTTGCATTTTGGCTCTCTTCTCTCTCTTTCTATGGGTGGGTGGGCGGAAGGGGTAGGGGCGTTCCTGCGGGCATTCGCCCATGTCCCCTCAGTCTTGTATAAAAAAAATATATATATATATCCTAAAATGCTCGCTGCATCTTACGCAGCAAAAGCCCTCCCCGAAACACAACTTAGAGGGAACTGGGAGGGGCGGGTATGTTCTTGAAATCGTTCCTACGTAGTTCTCTCTTAATGTGTACACTAAATTTGGCGCAGATTACCCAAGCTGTTTAGGCGTGTATAAACGAACATAGAAAATCATCGGACATCATCATCATTATCATCATCACCATCCCCTACACACACACACACACACACACACACACACATATATATATATATAATATATATATATATATATATATATATATATATATATATATTGCAATTCACATGACCTCCACAGAATATTATTTATATTCCATCATCAACTACGCAAGAAACTGAAATTACTTTTGCTTTCGCGAAACTCCTTTTTTTTGGAATTTTTAAAATATTAATGTATTCTGTTGACACGGTTGTTTATTTTAACGATATGACAATTATCTTTTAAAAGCGATGCACAAAAATGGCAACCCCCAACCCCCCTCCTCCTCCCCCTAAAACAAAAAAAGAAGAAGTTAATTAAACCAAATTCCCAACTTCAAAATCTTTAGGGAAAGGCAAAAACTTTCAAAAATTGATTATAATTTTTACTCCTTAATAAAAATTAGTATAGAGCAGAATCGGCATTTTGATCATCAAAGGAATCTACAGGGTGGCCCATAAGTCCCGATCGGTTATAATTAAAGCGAAAATATAAAAAAATGAAACAAAGTAAGAAGTATTTATAATAAGTTTAGAAATATTTATTGATTATTTAAAGTGGAAAATATTATGACCATCTCGACAAATATTCTTTCCGTGTTTTTTTAAAAATCCGCTAGATGGATTTTCGTTTTAATTATAACCGATTGGGACTTATGGGCCACCCTGTACAGTCTTAGCTTTTGCTGACAACTAACCGATTATTAACTTAGGTTTGTCTGATGATCATTCAAAAAGTATATATATATATATATATATATATATATATATATATATATATATACTATGAATCTGATATCAAAGTTAGTCGCTCTACTTGACATTTGTTCATATATTCTTAATAATATCATAACACGTAGAGTAGATTTCAAAGATTATTTATATCTTTTTGGAGGGCTGACGGAAGAATCTGCTTTTGATGGTCAAAAAGGATCTCAGTCCAATTTATTTTCTGCCTTTTGATATAACTTCACAAACTCGCAATGGACATACCGGAATCGAGTTTACGCGTTTACGTGTTTAAAAAGAGTTATGGAGTATAAATTGCAGTTATGAGCCACTTAAAAGAAGGACAATTTTGATGAAAACGTGTCTTTAACAATGTGTTCCAAACATGCATATGGACCTCACCCAGGAAAATAAAACTAACCTTGGATAGCATTTAGCGTTAATATTTATGACATTTAAGCATATGACAACAACAACAACAACAACAACAACAACAACAACAACAACAATAAATAATAATAATAATAATAATAATAATAATAAGAAGAAGAAGAAGAAGAAGAAGAAGAAGAAGAAGAAGAAGAAGGAGAAGAAGAGCAATAATAAAGATAAACATTAATACCCATGACAAAATATAACTGAAGGGTGTATATATAATAATTAAATTTCATTATGTCTATAGACACTGTATTTACAAACTGAATTTTATATATATATTAGGGCGTCCCAAACTCATAGGGGGCCAAACCTTTTTTCGGGATACAAATCCGCTCGTGTTGCGCTCTTTTGATGTTTCCCATTAGAAGTCTTCCTATAAAATTTCAGAGAGATCGAAGGAAATTTAAAGGTCCCGAACTTTGAACACTTTATTTCTTCTCTTGACTGAAAGGCAAATTAACTGAAATATTTCTCTCAAAAGTTCCATCACAGAGATGATTATACAAAATAAACATGTACTTTAATCTTAACACACAAACAACAATTTCAAAGCATCACATTTATGCATTTTAACTAAACACGTGTTTCATGAGATCCGTTTTTGTTCCCTTCCGGCTCACATTCCGTCGGTGTGAGTGGACAGTTCGAAGGAGGAACTGGAGGTCTTCTTCATCACGGCACAGAGGTTTGCTTGTGTATTTCTCAATGAGGGCGATGCCTCGCTCTTCTGCATCATTGACCACCATCAGTTCTGCAGCTCGGCTCTTTGCCAGACGGTAGTTTTCGTCAGTAGGCCATGTTTCAGGGTCTTTGGTGAGGAACGTGGGCTCAACTTGGAGAAACTGGAAGAGTGTGGTGGATCGACTCGTCACCCACGGACTTAAACGGCCATCCACTTGCAGTCCCTTGCCTTGGACCCGTTTGAGTCCTTTCCGAGGGCGCTTTTTCAGGTTAGCCGTCATGTTACGCTTTTCATTGTCGTCAACTCTGTCATCAAACAGTGCAAGACAGATTAAGTCCTCCGAGATATACCACAGATGACGGAGCACAGCCCGGTAAGCTGTGTTTCCAACGTCCTTGTCAGGGTAACCTACAAGAAGATTGCACAGCCTAACGTCATTTTTAGGAGATTTTATGGCGATGGGAGCCTCGTGCCAGTGACGCACGTATACAAGGCTCACGAAGAGAGCCATACGGCGAACCCCTTGCAGTTCTTGGAGACGAAGTTCGGAGAACTGGGACTGCAGTAATGCTATTTTCAGGCAGTAAATACCTTTGGCCATCCATCTGGCCTGATGGTAAGCCCCTGGAGGCCGAAGCTTGTAACGTCCTACGTCGTCTCCGAGGTACAAGAGGCTCAGTCAAAGAAGTTCTTCATAATCCTCTCGAGGATGATTACCACTTCTTAGGGCATCGCGGAGATAGTCTATTACCTCAAGTCGCATTTGTGAAAGGCAAGCATTGTCATTTATGAAGGCTTTAGCCACCTCGTCCTTGTCAAATGCATCCAACTGACAGTGGTTCATTGATGGCCAGGCCTCCTTGAATCTCCTGAAAAGTGGGATTTGAGGACTTGGTGGTGTTCCTAGGCACACGACGAAGACATCCTTGAGAATCACTTCGTGAACGTGATGACGGCAAGCAAACCATAAAAGAGATCTTCCCAATGCCGCTTCCAAACGCGCACACGCACCTTGCACTATCCCTGTGTTTGATGCCGTCGTGTCAAACACCATGCCTATGATCTTGTCCTCAATTCCGACTAGGGTGAGCGCTTGATGGACTGCGCTTGCCATTTGCTGTCCTGTGCCGTCTATTATTTTCGGTGCTCCTAATAGCTCTTCCATACCATCCCCAGTCACCACAACAGCAATCCGATCGACTGACTTACCCTCCTGTTCGATGTCAGTGAGTATCTTTGTGTCCCAGTGGATCTGCAGTCGAGGTGGAAGCTGCTCGAGGTGGCCAATAACATTGGTCCCTATCATTGTACGGGCCTTTTGTCGGAAGCGGTGAACCGTGCTCTTTGATGGAACACTGTCAGGACCGAGAGCTATGGATTTTGCAGTCGCAGCAAACGCTGATGTTGCCTGTCGAACAGAAAGGCCCTCGCGATCCCAAGTTGCTGCCAGGTCAAGATCACTCAGACTTTCTTTTAGTCTGTCATGTTTGGGAGCTTTCGAAGGTTTAAGTCCACAAGTGACGGCTTCGTTTCCACTGTCAGCTGACGATGTGCTAGAACTGCTGTCGGTAGCCTCTTCTGTGACTCCTACAGCTAGAGCCTCCTCCGTTTGACGCCGGTGTGCCCGCTCAAGAGCTCTTTCCCTTTCCTGTCTTTTCATTGTGGCTGCATTATATTTTCTATCTTCACCTCCCATGTAACTCGTATGTCGATCTGCCCTTTGGGAAATGAGGAATTCCTTGTCTTCAAGAGGGATATCTCCCCGATCCAGAACGTCTGAGCGGGCGACATCAAAAATATCCTCCATATCAGCCAAGAATGCATCCCGCTGCATATTGTAAGTCATTCCAGTCTTGTTCTTGTTTTTATGCAAATTTCGATACCTCTGAACCAAAGCTTTCAGTTTAGTCGAGGCATGAACGGAGGTTGTTGCCAGATTCGAGTTGGCTCTAGCCCAGATTTCTAATACAGCCGATATTACAGCCTTGACACTGTTGGAATCTGTCTTCTTTTGGTCGCGGTGATGGTAGAAGAAAAGGAGCAACACGTCCATATTACTTGGTAATCGAGATTTAGCCAGCTCTGCTATCGGAGACCTCTCAAGAAGCCACAACTTGATGTTTGATTTTGTCAACGCCATAATGATCAATTCTGAAAACCAAAAAAAAGTCATCAAACGTCGGGACCTCTAAATATCATCTGATCGAGTTGAAAATCACACAGCCAATGCTTTAGCCCAAACCACATCCGGGCATGACACGAGTGGTCAGGTCGTCTTAAGAAAAAAAATTGGGACACCCTAATATATATATATATATATATATATATATATATATATGTTTCGAGCCTATTCGGATTGCTTGCAAAGCATGTGCGAGTCTAGTATAAATAAACCTAATTTGGGTGTGGTTGGTGAAAATACTCAATTTATAAGTTTACACAAAAAAAAAATGCAATTTTAAGATTTCTTTTCAAGGTTTTACCTTTGGTTTATGAGATCGTAAAGATCGGAGCGTTGCGTTTCCTTTGACCGAATTTATTTCGCGATTTCCCGTTCTTGAGTTAGGAATTTACATGCTGTTTCTACTGCAGTCCTTCAATTGAATGCGGTTTCGCCATTTTAGAGCTATACAGAAATGTCGTCCATTCCCGCAAATAAAATGTACTCAGCCAATGGTGGAAATCGGTCTATTTAAGTTTTTTTTTTTTTAACATTTTTTTTAACCTTTAAAAGAAATAAATCCATTCTAAGTTAATAATGAATCATCCTAATTCGAACTTTTTGTACGAGATAAAAGTTATCTCCGAGGCATCAATTAAATTTAATTAAAGCAATTGTGGTTACAGCCTTCGTAATGCTACTTCACTATATATATATATATATATATGTATATATATATATATATATTGTATATTAAGTTTTTCTTCACGTAGTTTGTGTATAATTTATGACTCTATAGATGAATGTCATATACGAAAAACAATTATTTAAAAAAAAAAAAAATTATTTAAAAATTAATTATTTTTTATTTTTATTTTTTACTTATTTTTATTCTTTAAAAATTAAAAATATTTTATCGTTAATTGGAAAATTAAATTTTTTTTTTATTAAGTTTCAAATGCAAATATTTAATTTTCTTTCTCAGTCCATTCAACTGCAGCTGAAGACAACAACGTATGGAAGCAATTCATGCAACATCCGTGCGCACAACCATGTATTCATCCATTTCCATTCTGCGTGAATGCGTGAATTACTTCACGCAGGTTTTTTTTTTTTTTAATGCGGGAAGGAGGGGCCAAGGGCAAACGCCCGCAAAAATGTCCCTCCATAGAAAGAGAAGAAGAGAGCCAAAATACAAATATTATTCTTAATTTTGAAAAGATTAAGATGCATGTAAGATGCAGGTAAGATGCATGTATGTGTAGCGAGGAATAGAGGGAGAAGTGTGTGTTTGAGAGCATACTGGACCGCTCATAGGGTAGATGAGACACGGAAAAAGATCAGCTAAGGAGGAGAATGACAGGAGAAACGGGAGTTCCAACACACCCTGTCTCCTGCCTAACGCCCCCACCCCCCCCCATAAGAAGTACTTTCCTGGTCGATTGGCGTCTACAATCTCTTCCTTCAAAGGAGTACATCTGCACACATGAGAACGGCGGTATCCACTCCCCGAAATGCTTTTTATATTCCTTATTTAGGAATGATAACGTACAGTCGTGAGCAAAAGTCTTTTCCTCCTTTTTTTTCGTATAATACCGGTTTGCCGAGCGCAAGACTTTTGTACATGACTGTACAGTTCATAAAATTAACCCTCAAATTGCACATACCCTCATTTAATTGATTAATGAATTTATTACTGTCCTATTTATTCTCACTTGACCTGACCTCATTCATACATGCAGATTCAAATTTCAAAACATTGATTTTCTATCTTTATTCGCGAAAAAAAAAAAATGGTAAATGGTATGATTACATCTTCTGTGCTTTTAATATGAAAGATCAAAGGTCGAAGGAGTTACTAAAGAGGGGTTTTAAAACACAGAGACGAAAAGAGGATAAATTTACCTAAATCTTTTTGTTTCGCAACTATATATTTATATATATATATATATATATATACATAAAAAATTCACCTTAACCTAACTTAACTTAACCCAACCCAGCTTACCTTGATTATAGCGTAATTTAACCTAACTTTTTCTAATATTTTTTTTTAAATTATAGAATGTTGTAGTTATTGCATGTAATTATTCTTCTATTCTGTCTAATAATGTGTAAGCACACTATGCATAAAATTAGGTTAAACTGAGCATGTTAAAATGCATCATTCAGTTATGACATCAGAATGGAAATAATGCTTATAGTTTTAAGTTAGATTTTCTCGTTTAATTTTGATTGTCAACAGTGTATTTTTACTGCAAAAATTTGTTAAGCTAAAGTATATACAGAAATTATTGTCCTTATGGAAAAGTAGTTGACATCTGGTACTCAGCCTGTTTATTTTACTTCAGATATGTTGGGTATAAGAAAATGTTTGGGTACTTACGTATTATCTGGACTACCAAACTGTTTATTATGTATTTTTGCTCTCGTCATTTTCGTTTAAACTAACGAAAATATTACAACTTAACCTAACCAATCATCAAGGGTGTTGACCTAACCAGGGCATTCAATTAACCTAACCGGGCATTCAGTTGACCTAACCGGGCATTCAGTTGACCTAACCGGGCATTTTCCGTTTTATTTTGTTTTTCGTAGCTAACCTAACCTAACCTAAAATCTTTCCTTTTTTCAGATCATTAGAGATTTTCAACCATGAAATGCCCGGTTAGGTCAACTGAATGCCTGGTTAGGTTAATTGAATACCCGGTTAGGTCAACTGTACGCCCTTGATGATTGGTTAGGTTAAGTTGTGATATTTTCGTTAGTTTAAACGAAAATGACGAGAGCAAAAAATGCATAATAAACAGTTTGGTAGTCCCGATAATACGTTAAGTACCAATGTTTGTACTCTTAATATTTGTTCAGAAATGTTTGGTTGACTTTTAGCACATTTTTTTATTATTATTTTTTAATTTGGAAGTCTGCAAAAGAGGAATAAGATTTTTAGATCTGAAAGAAAATCTTTATTTTTTTTCATTAAAAATTTTGGTTTCAAATTTTTTAATCTAAAAATTCTGGTGAAAATTTTTTACTCTGAAAATTCTGGTGAAAATTAATGGGCGCAATTTATAAAATTTTCCATTGAATAATGAAACAACCTATTCATTTACAGTTTATTTTTATTAAGAACTCTTTTGTAAAAAAAAAAATGTAAACGACACAACACAACAATACTCTCAAACTTTTATTTGGTAAACAAAAGCTATAATACGAATTTCGTAACAAATAAATTCATACTTATTTTCCTGAATAAACAAGTGTATAAAAATCTTTAGATTTGATCTATAGCTTCGCATTACACACTGCATCCATCCATTCTAACTTAAAAAACGTCACCTTTTGAATTATTTTAAAAGTTAATTTATAAAAACACTTTCTACGGAACATCTGATCTTTCTTTAACAAAGAAATATAGTTTAAATACTCATTATATTTCCTATATAATATAATGCTTCTCCATTATATTTCACATATAATATAATGTTTCTTCATGATATTTTCCTATTATATTTCCCATTATATCCAAACAGCATAATGCGTAATAGATGTACAAACCTGCATGCATGCGCCGATAAGACAAAAACAGCTCGAAAGTGTAAAGTTTTAAAGTTATGGTTTGTGTTACGTTCTGTCTTTGCTTTTTTTTTAAGATTATGCTTAATTTTTTCAAGAGCAGACAACCTATTTCTGTTTGTATTACTTCATCTATTTCATATTTTAACGAAAGTATATTCAAGAAAACTGCCTTAAAATATTCTTACAAAGGAATACAAAGGACACCAAACAGCAACAGACCGGCTGATCCATACGAGGCTGTCTGTTTAAGAAGGAAGGTTTAAAGATAGAAGAAAATTTAAAGACAAGTGAAATTTTTAAAGCAAAGCAGAGCAAAGAGGTTGAAAGAAAGGAAATAAATTTAAAGAAAAAGTGAAAAGTTTAAAGTAAAGAGAAAAGAATCAGAATGAAAATTCTACAATACTTTTATGCCCTAACAAATGTTTCTAACTGTGGATTTAAGGCAAGATAAGCATCTAGTCTCTTTTTAAAGGACTCGACAGAATTACTTTGAATTACGATGGCTGGAAATTCATTTCACGACTTAACGATACGATTAAAGAAAAAATGTTTAGCTTCATTAGAATTAAAATGTTTACCCACTAATTTGAGACCATTACCGCGAATTCTATCTGCATTTCTTAAGGTGAAATATTTTTCGGCGTCAACATTATCAAAACCTTTAATCATTTTAAACACCTGGATTAAATCTCCTCATATCTACCTTTTGTACGAGTGAGAATTAAATTTAACGTTTTTAAACGGGCAGCGTAGGATTTGTCGCTAAGTCTAGGAATCATCTCAGTAACTCGTCGCTGCACTCTCTCCATTCTGTCGTAAATATGGGGACCAGAACTGAACCCAGTATTCCAGTTTGAGGGGGATTACTAAGGAATTATATAATATTAGCATTGTTTACTCCGACTTAAATTCAAATGATCTACCAATAAATCCTAAGAGTCTATTTGCTTTTCTAACCGCTTCGATACATTGATTACTCGATTTAAGAGTGTCGGCAGCAATAATACCTCACTCTTTCCTTTCCGTAACACTCGTTAGTGTCTTGTCGTGCATAAAATACTTTTCTTTAATACTGTTTCTACCGGTCTGCAACACTTTACATTTATCTCTATTAAAGTTCATTTGCCAAATTTCTGTCCACTCGAGTAACTTATTAATATCTTCTTGATTCTGCAAACGTTCTACTGCTGACTTTGTTCGCCCCCTAGTTTGGTTTCATCCGAAAATTTCGAAATTATACTCATAATTCCTCTGTCGATGTCACTGATATAAATAATAAAAATAAATGGTCCCAGAACTGATCCCTGAGGCGCGCCGTTAGCTACACTTTTCAAGTTAGACGCTTTGTCATTAATGACCACTCTTTGTTTACGTCCACTAAACCAATTTTTAATCCATTTGAGAACATTACCATCAGTTCCGTGAGACTGAAGTTTAGCTAATAGTCTCCTCTGGGGCAATTTATCAAACGCCTTTTGAAAATGGAAATATATAATATCTATTGTTTTACTCTCGTCATATATATTTACAATATCATTACAAATGTCGAGCAAATTAGTAGTCAAACACATTACGTCGAAAGCCACGCTGAGGGTCTTTAATGAACTTATTCACTTCTAAGTGATTAACTATTTTGTTCCGAACGATCGTCTTCATAAGCTTACCAGCTACTGAAGTCAAACTAATAGGACGATAATTTCCCGGAAGCGATTTGTCCCTTTTTCTAAATATTGGCGTAATGTTTGCAAGTTTCCAATCGAACGGAACTTCTCCAGACTGTAACGATTTATTAATTAAAATTATTATTATTATTATTATTATTATTATTATTATTATTATTAGTATATATATATATATATATATATATATATATGTAGAGGAAAGACTTTTGCACAGTTCATTTCTTTAAGTACGCTAGGGTAGAGTTTATTTGGACCTGGAGTTATATTAGGATTAATTTTACCTATGGCCGAGAGTACTTCAGTTTCACTAATGGTAAAATCGTGAAGCTTTAAATGATCATCACTGATATGATTACGGGAACGGGAATGTTGTTCATATTTTCGTTAGTAAAGACAGAAAAGAATTTATTTAAAATTCCGTCATTTGTAAATCATCGTAAATTTGTTCGTTGTTTTCGCTTATGAATGGACCAACAGTCTGCGAAGCTAATTTTTAATTCCTAACATAATTATAAAATTCCTTTGGATTCGATTTAATTTGGTTCACTATATATACACACAGTATATATATATATATATATATATATATATATATATATATATATATATATATATATATATATATATATATCATAGTTGTGGTTACTTTTTCTGAAAAAAATTTGCTTCGCTTTTCCTGTAGCTTGTAAGCATTTTCATCAGACAAATTATTTGTTTCTCTAAATTTGAAAGACGCGTTCCTTTTCAAGGTTAAGCTACTCTTACTTTCAGTATTCCACCATTTGGGTTTAACAGACTTCGCCAGTCTCTTTGTAAGTAATGGGCTATTACTCGATTTGAAACTTTTAAAATAATTATAAAAAGAAATCCATGCGCTATTAACATCATCGTGCGATAGAGTGTCATCTCAATTATGGGTCAAAAGTCCCAGTTTCATGTCAAGAAATTTAGTTAAAGCCTTTAAAATACAAAACTTATTCTAAACTCTCCCAATTATGCACCGTAACTTTAATTTCAAATGTTAAATTTGCCTATGATCACTGGTGGAAAAGTAGCCTCCTACAGATCTCTATTTATAAAATGCAAGCTACACTTCATTAAGGCAGTGAAAATTTAATATTTATTTTAAGTTCACGAGGAACGTTTGTAAAGCTTAACAACTGACCCCCTCCCCCTCCCAGTAATTGGTAGGCCTGAGGCCCCAGCACCGCAGGTCTAGCTAAATGGGCCCGTAGGGCCCACTTTAGCTAGAAAAGAACGCAGCAATGAAAATCTTAAGCTTCACATCCAAACTCATTGTATCATGATTTGTGAAGCTTAAGATTTTCATGGCTGTGTTCTTTTCTATAGTTTTATTGACCGAATAATTGACTCGCCAGTAATTGGGGAGCCGCAGGCACCCTAATTATTGAACTTTCGAGTAAACTCTCGTACAGTCGACGACCGGAATTGGACTATAATTTTAATATTTTTATTCATAGTCCAAAAGTGAGGATTCTCGAACTGTATGGGAATCGTAGGTTTCCCTAACCTAACCTAACCTAAGCTAACCTAACCCATGGCCAGTGTATGAAATGCTCAGCTGAAAATGGAAATAGCGTACGTGAAGTGGTAATTTACCCCATTTGCATAGTGTGGACGACAGGAGTTTACATACTAAACCTAAAGGACTAGGGGATAAAGATAATGGCACCGACATTGAGTGCCAACAAACTCGAAAGCTATTCGCTATTCTGGACCATCATCGTAAAGTTTAACCCATCCTACCCCTGTGGTGCTGGACTCGCCGATTCAACCCATATGTACTGCTAGACTGACAGAGACAATTTCATTTAAGAATTTTCACCAGAAAGTCGGTATTTATAAGTCTTGTATACACTGTGAATGAGCGAAATTTACAAATTTTTGTAAATTCTCATTTTCAAGACTTTTTTCGAGGTTTCGTCTTCAGTTTATAGCTCAGTTACACAATCCATTAACAAATTGTTGTTTACAAATAAATATACCTTTAGTATGTACCTTTAGTATGTACATACCTTTAGTATGTTTATTTTTACTTGTTAATAAAAAGTAATTGAAGAGTTTACCTTTACTTGTTAATAAAAAGTAATTGAAGAGTTTACCTTTACTTGTTAATAAAAAGTAATTGAAGAGTTTACCTTTACTTGTTAATAAAAAGTAATTGAAGAGTTTACCTTCAATTGTTAATAAAAAGTAATTAAAGAATTTACCTTTACTTGTTAATAAAAAGTATTTGAAGAGTTTACCTTTACTTGTTAATAAAAAGTAATTGAAGAGTTTACCTTTACTTGTTAATAAAAAGTAATTGAAGAGTTTACCTTCACTTGTTAATAAAAAGTCATTGAAAAATTTACCTTTACTTGTTAATAAAAAGTAATTGAAGAATTTACCTTTACTTGTTAAAAAAAAGTAATTGAAGAATTTACCTTTACTTGTTAATAAAAAGTAATTGAAGAGTTTACCTTTACTTGTTAATAAAAAGTAATTGAAGAGTTTACCTTTACTTGTTAATAAAAAGTAATTGAAGAGTTTACCTTTACTTGTTAATAAAAAGTAATTGAAGAATTCTCAGTGAAGTGAAGTGAAATATTTTGCCAAATTCTGTTTAAACGTAATTAAATGTTTAACACTTCCAGACTCTTGATATTCATAGCGTCCTAGGTGGTCATGTATCGACCTTGGATATAAGAAAATGTGATCCTCGTAAATTATTTTTTAATAGAAGAAAAGAGACAAAGAATAAATTGTTTTAAGTGAAAACAAATCAGGAACGATTTTTTTCCAAAAGATAAGATTAGTCGAGATTATTTCTAATCTTGATAAAAAAAATTATTCGTGCTGAATCGTACAGGATTCCAATAATTAGCAGACCCCGTGGAAAGGCTGTTCAAACATTTCTTTACCATGAGAGCTCTTTAGATTTCATTGGTATAAGCACCTTCTGTACACACTAAAGAAAAAAGAACTAGTTGGGAATGGCTCTGTAAATTAAAAGATCGTAAAATTTTTTTTTTTTGGTTAAATTTCTTGAAAGTTTGCCTTCCAAGTATTTCAAGAAACATACTGAGTGGTGTTTGGGTAGGTGCCCTGAACACTTAAAACCCTCGTCTTTGCCATGAACGAAAAACTTCTGTTTCGTATTAGTTTCTCTCGAAATACTTGTGAGGTACTTCTTAAAAATAGGAGAGAGCAAATTAAAAATACTTGTGAGGTACTTTTTAAAACTAAGGGAGGGCAACATACTTGGAGTTTGAATACAAGAGAAATATACTGACTTTATACAAATTTTTAGCTAAATATAGTTTAAAAAATCTACCACGAGTAGCAACGTTTCGCCCAAGTCCTTGAGACTTCTTCAGGAAAAACCAAGCCTCACAGATTGGGTGCAAAACGTCATTACTCTTGTATTTCATTATCCTGCGTGTTTTCATATTAAATTTAAGACATCGTAGATGTATTAGGCTTCTCATATAGCTTAAATTTATAATATATGAAATTATACCTATATTAGAGGAGCTATATTTCACAGCACATTCTAGACCTTATTGCACGATGATTATACATTCTGAGTCCCGTTTCAGTACCATTTCAAATGCATAATTCAATACACATTATTAGTAGTTTGGTTACACATTTCAGCTGAAAAGTATAACTCAGTCACCTTCATTAATACTTTGGTTACACGTTTCAATTGAGAGGCATAATTAAGCCACCAGTGAATGTGCATTGAATTATATATTTAAAATGTTATATTAAAATGGGACGCAGACTATATAAACAAACGTCTAACAAGGATTAGATTGTAAAGTATATCTATAGTCCTCTTATACAAGTAACTCATTTGAATACCTTTTAAAAATAGTCCTCTTATACAAGCAATTCCTTTGAGTACGTTTTTAAAATAGTTCTTTTATACAAGCAACTCATTTGAGTACATTTTTTAAATAGTTCTCTTATACAGGAAACACATTTGAGTACGTTTTTTAAATAGTTCTCTTATACAGGAAACTCATTTGAGTACCTTTTTTAAATAGTTCTCTTATACAGGAAACTCACTTGCGTACCTTTTTTAAGTAGTTCTATTATAGAGGAAATTCATTTGAGTACCTTTTGAAATAGTTCTCTTATACAGGAAACTCATTTGAGTAACTTTTTTAAATAGTTCTCTTATACAGGAAACTCATTTGCGTACCTTTTCTAAATAGTTTTTTTACAGGAAACTCATTTGAGTACCTTTAGAAATAGTTCTCTTATACAGGAAACTCATTTGCGTACCTTTTTTAAATAGTTATTTTGTACTGGAAACTCATTTGAGTACCTTTTTGAAATAGTTCTCTTATACAGGAAACTCATTTGCGTACCTTTTTTAAATAGTTCTCTTATACAGGAAACTCATTTGAGTACCTTTTTTAAATGTTCTCTTATACAGGAAACTCATTTGCGTACCTTTTCTAAATAGTTATTTTGTACAGGAAACTCATTTCAGTACCTTCATAAAATAGTCCTCTTATACAGGAAATAATTTGAGTACCTTTTTAAAATAGTTCTTTTATACAGGAAACTCATTTGAGTACCTTTTTTAAATAGTTCTCTTATACAGGAAACTCATTTGAGTACCTTTTTGAAATAGTTCTCTTATACAGGAAACTCATTTGAGTACCTTTTTTAAATGTTCTCTTATACAGGAAACTCATTTGCGTACCTTTTCTAAATAGTTATTTTGTACAGGAAACTCATTTGAGTACCTTCATAAAATAGTTCTCTTATACAGGAAATAATTTGAGTACCTTTTTAAAATAGTTCTTTTATACAGGAAACTCATTTGAGTACCTTTTTTAAATAGTTCTCTTATACAGGAAACTCATTTGAGTACTTTTTTTAAATAGTTCTCTTATACAAGCAACTCATTTGAGTGCCTTTTTTAAATAGTTCTCTTATACAGGAAACTCATTTGCGTACCTTTTTTAAATAGTTCTCTTATACAGGAAACTCATTTGAATACCTTTTTTAAATAGTTCTCTTATACAGGAAACTCATTTGCGTACCTTTTCTAAATAGTTATTTTGTACAGGAAACTCATTTGAGTACCTTTTTTAAATAGTTCTCTTATACAGGAAACTCATTTGAGAACCTTTTTTAAATATTTCTCTTATACAGGAAACTCACTTGAGTACCTTTTTTAAATAGTTCTCTTATACAAGCAACTCATTTGAGTACCTTTTTTAATAGTTCTCTTATACAGGAAACTCATTTGAGTTCCTTTTTTAAATAGTTCTCTTATACAGGAAACTCATTTGAGTACCTTTTTTAAATAGTTCTCTTATACAAGCAACTCATTTGAGTTCCTTTTTTAAATAGTTCTCTTATACAAGCAACTCATTTGAGTGCCTTTTTTAAATAGTTCTCTAATACAGGAAACTCATTTGCGTACCTTTTTTAAATAGTTCTCTTATACAGGAAACTCATTTGAGTACCTTTTTTAAATAGTTCTCTTATACAGGAAACTCATTTGCGTACCTTTTCTAAATAGTTATTTGTACAGGAAACTCATTTGAGTACCTTTTTTAAATAGTTTCTTATACAGGAAACTCATTTGAGAACCTTTTTAAATATTTCTCTTATACAGGAAACTCACTTGAGTACCTTTTTTAAATAGTTCTCTTATACAAGCAACTCATTTGAGTACCTTTTTTAAATAGTTCTCTTATACAGGAAACTCATTTGAGTTCCTTTTTTAAATAGTTCTCTTATACAGGAAACTCATTTGAGTACCTTTTTGAAATAGTTCTCTTATACAGGAAACTCATTTGAGTACCTTTTTTAAATGTTCTCTTATACAGGAAACTCATTTGCGTACCTTTTTAAATAGTTATTTTGTACAGGAAACTCATTTGAGTACCTTCATAAAATAGTTCTCTTATACAGGAAATATTTGAGTACCTTTTTAAAATAGTTCTTTTATACAGGAAACTCATTTGAGTACCTTTTTTAAATAGTTCTCTTATACAGGAAACTCATTTGAGTACTTTTTTTAAATAGTTCTCTATACAAGCAACTCATTTGAGTGCCTTTTTTAAATAGTTCTCTTATACAGGAAACTCATTTGCGTACCTTTTTTAAATAGTTCTCTTATACAGGAAACTCATTTGAATACCTTTTTTAAATAGTTCTCTTATCAGGAAACTCATTTGCGTACCTTTTCTAAATAGTTATTTTGTACAGGAAACTCATTTGAGTACCTTTTTTAAATAGTTCTCTTATACAGGAAACTCATTTGAGAACCTTTTTTAAATATTTCTCTTATACAGGAAACTCACTTGAGTACCTTTTTTAAATAGTTCTCTTATACAAGCAACTCATTTGAGTACCTTTTTTAAATAGTTCTCTTATACAGGAAACTCATTTGAGTTCCTTTTTTAAATAGTTCTCTTATACAGGAAACTCATTTGAGTACCTTTTTTAAATAGTTCTCTTATACAAGCAACTCATTTGAGTTCCTTTTTTAAATAGTTCTCTTATACAAGCAACTCATTTGAGTGCCTTTTTTAAATAGTTCTCTTATACAGGAAACTCATTTGCGTACCTTTTTTAAATAGTTCTCTTATACAGGAAACTCATTTGAGTACCTTTTTTAAATAGTTCTCTTATACAGGAAACTCATTTGCGTACCTTTTCTAAATAGTTATTTTGTACAGGAAACTCATTGAGTACCTTTTTTAAATAGTTCTCTTATACAGGAAACTCATTTGAGAACCTTTTTTAAATATTTCTCTTATACAGGAAACTCACTTGAGTACCTTTTTTAAATAGTTCTCTTATACAAGCAACTCATTTGAGTACCTTTTTTAAATAGTTCTCTTATACAGGAAACTCATTTGAGTTCCTTTTTTAAATAGTTCTCTTATACAGGAAACTCATTTGAGTACCTTTTTTAAATAGTTCTCTTATACAAGCAACTCATTTGAGTACCTTTTTTAATAGTTCTCTTATACAGGAAACTCATTTGAGTACCTTTTTTAAATAGTTCTCTTATACAGGAAACTCATTTGAGTACCTTTTTTAAATAGTTCTCTTTCCAGGAAACTCATATGAGTACCTTTTTTAAATAGTTCTCTTATACAGGAAACGCATTTGAGTACCTTTTTTAAATAGTTCTCTTATACAAGAAACTCATTTGAGTACCTTTTTAAAAGCTCAACTTTACAATTTTGCATCAATTTCATGATAAAGATTAAGAACATTTTTTTTTTTACTTTGATTCGCTTCGACGATTAAAACTGAAAAATATTTTAATAAAAACGTTAAGTTTTATGTTCAAATTATATTTAAATCTCATTTTAAACATGTTAAAAGTTAAGAGAGTTAAGTTTAATTATAAATTTAAAACAAAAAAAGGTTGGGTACATAAAAAAAGGTGAAATAATAAAAAAATTAAAGAAAATGAAATTGTTTAAAATCACGTCACAAGATCAGAGTGTAATACGTGAAGAGCAAAATTGATAGAAGTAAAAAACAAGTCTCACATTATCGAATCAAAACAAGACAAAAAGTGAGAATTTTTAATGACTAATACTCATTCCGCAAACAAGAACGAAAATTGGAAACAGAGAAAAATACTTAGTTGCAATAAACCAAAGAAAATACTAATTGGTTGCAAAAAAAAATACAAATTGGGTGCAGCAACCACATTAATTACCAACTAACCCAAATGGTAAACCAACTATCTAAATTCATTACCAGGAAAATAAACATGGTTAGTGAAATCATCGCAACGTTGAATTATCCATATTGGATTGATTGATAACTAACAAACCGTATTTGGTTGTAACCAAGTATTTTCCTCTGTGAAGAAGATAAATTTAATAAACAAACGTAAAATTGAAGAGAAGAAATAAGAAAATAACGTAAAGAACATTTAAAACACGAAAAACAGATGGAAAATCAAAAATTAAACGATTTCGGGCGATTTTAATCAGTGTGGAGGGAAAAAAGTATTTCGATATATTCGCCTCTTCGCCCTCGATCGAAACAGAACATCAAAAGACGCCGACCTGCCGCACGTAACTCGGAATGAGTCAGTCAAGCCTTCGACGAGCTCCGAGGCAAGAATTCTTTCGAATGACAAAACAGTTTCAAAAAGTTTTCAAAAGTTTTTTTTTTTTGTAAAGTTTCCAAAAAAGTAAATTTTTATTCAAATTATTTTTTTGGAATAAAACTTTTTTTAAAATTCTAAAACTCAAAAAACTTTTATAGATCCCTGGTTCGTATTTAAGAGCGGTTCTTATATGAAGTTTAGATGAGGGGGAGGGGTTCTCTCCTATGATTTTAATTTAGGGGTTCCCTACTCATTCATTTATTATTTATTTTGATAAATTTGTCCAAAATATTTTTCTTGGTAATTTTGGTTCCAAAATTTTATACTCTCAAAAATTATATATATATATATAATATATTTTTTTTTTTTTTTACTTTTTTAAAGCCTAAGGCTTAAGGGCCAAATTAAATAAAATAATTAGTCCAGTTTCACAATTATTTACGTCATTGTAAATTGTAAAACCAATTATTTATTTTATTATTAATAAAGGTTATTCAAATCAATTCAATCAATTCAATATTAAAAAAATATATATGTTGGCCCTACCCTTACTTTTTCATGTCGCTCATTTGATGATTGAGCCCGGGTAATATTTTTTTTCTGATTTTTTTCCTCTCTCTTCCTTTACTTATCATACCTTTCTTCTAGCGTTCTCTAAAATGATCAGTGGATCGCTGCCCTAAACGATCCTTTGATCTTTTATCCTTTTTTCTTTATTCTACTGTTATTAATTTGCTCATAATTCCTTATTCAACAACAACAATAATAATAATAATAATAATAATCCCGCTGTACTACAATTTACACTCACTCGCGCGCGCGCGCACACACACGCACACACACACACACACGCACACACACACACACATATATATATATATATACGCTTGTTGAGCTTTCTGCACGGTTAAAAGTAAAAAAAAAAAGTGTTGATGAACCCCTCCCCCATCATGTGGTTGAATTACATTAACTTAATGATTTTTTAATGAGAATGTAGATGCGGTGTTTTTTCCATTTGTAAAGATTTTCATTCAGATCCAACAACAACAACAACGAATTGAGAAGCATCGAAGAGTGCAAATTCTTTTCAGAGACGTTATTAAACCGCGAATGTTGTTTTTGTCGTTTTTATTGTTGTTGTTGTTGTTAATGAAAAAGATCAAGAATCGAAACTGATTTCTAATCATAAATCTCTATTCCACTATTATATACAATTTAATTAAAATAAATTGTATATATACGTGATGAATGCTACAATTAATTCGATGTGTGTGTGTGTGTGTGTGTGTGTGTGTGTGTGTATGTGTGTGTGTGTGTGTGTGTGTATGTGTGTGTTTATATGTGTGTGTGTGTGTGTTTATATATGTGTGTGTGTGTGTTTATATGTGTGTATGTGTGTTTATATATGTGTGTGTGTGTGTGTGTTGTTATTTCGTGAGTGAAAATGATTCTTTATTTATAGAATTTTGTTAATGGATTTAAATCGCTAATATATATATATATATATATATATATATATATATATATATATATATATTCTTATATATTTATCTTATTTATTCAAAACTGTTGTTAAATGCATCTTTTTATTTATGGAAACTTAATTAATTACGCTCGTACCCTCGTAAGCGAAAAGAACAACAATGAAGCATTTATGTTATATTAAAATCCTTTATAATGAAATATTAATTAATTTTAATTAAATTAAAATACACACCAACACACCAGGAAGGGAATTAGATGAAAAGAAGTGAATACATTCGCTTCGCTTGGCAAAATCTCGCAAACTATTTTCATATAAAGAAGTCAACTAATTTTATTATGTTATGTTTACTGTTTTTCTTACTGTGTACATGCCATAGCACAGTACACTGTATACGTTGTGCCGTGTACGTATAAAATTCTCCGTTTGCCACATGTTCCGTTTTCTTTTAAAGGGTCTGATTTATGTCAGACCTCCAGAGAAAACGCTTCAGGAATTATTTTTATTATTATTATTTTTATTATTTTTATTATTATTATTTTTATTATTTTTATTATTACAGAGAACTACAGCAACTCTAGTTTGATCTTAATACGATGATTAAGATCAAACTACGATTAAAAATTGTAGTTTTCTATAACAGTAATTAGTGAATGGTTAAACTAGTACATTTTTGATAAAGCAAATGATAAAACGAGATGCGCTCAAAAGCTACACTTTAAAGGAAATACGAGAGGCGGTCAGAAAATAAGTTTACACGGCGTATAATTTCGTAACTAAAGGACCTACATTGATTATGTTTGTATCAGGTGAATTCGTTAATCATTGTTGGCAACAGTGCACGTTGATTCGGCTGCCATCTACCGGACATTGGTTATATGAGTCAGTTTAATATGGCGGCTCGACTGGAATAGTGTCCTGCCATACGGAGCAGTCCAGGACGTTTACGTTTAATGGCCGCTCGTAAACGTTCCAGTGTTGAACAATATGCAGATGCATTGATTGTTGTGCCTTTTTGCATGAAGTCTGCGAGCAAAACGCCGGAGGGGACCCAGGGTGTTTCCAGTCCATGCTGGCACGTTTTGTTTCCGGAGTACGGTGATGAACCCATGTCTCCTCTCCTGTGACAATGCGCTCGTGAAATTCTTGACCACTGACAGACTCGGAATTTCGTTGCAGAAATGACAGGACACTGGTCCAGTCGAGCCGCCATGTTCAACTGACTCATATAACGAATGTACGGTAGATGGCAGCCGAATCAACGTGCAGTGTTGCCAACAATAATTAACGAATTTACCTGATACAAACATAATCAATGTAGGTCCTTTAGTTACGAAATTATACGCCGTGTAAACTTATTTTCTCACCGCCCCTCGTATTTTGGTTTCGTGGATGGTTTACTGGTATGAGAAACGTGTTTGGGACGTGGCCTAGCGACGCAGGGACTAAACCTACTCTGTGCAGTAATTTCAGAGGAAACGGTCGGATATGGCGAATCCTCTGTCATTCTCTTATCTGATCAACTATCTTTTCTATCTCGCTAGAAAGATATTTGATTTAATTTTTTGGCTGAGAAAAAGTAAACAAAACTCAATAAATTTCTTCGCTGATAAATTGAACAAAATAACTAGTTCTCGACCGTCTTATCTGATAAAATTTCACTTAACATTCACTAAATGAGTCCGTCAACATACAAGACCACTGAATTCTTGTAATGAGGAGCCTTTCCACGTAAACACGTTTGTAAGAATTTCCATCAATAGTTTGTCGTCGATGCTAATAATAATAGGGTTTGTTTAACCTCCTTCGCAACATCTAAGGTCATATGATGGAGGGTACCTACAGCTTTACATGGGATCCGAACCACGGGTCGCTACATAGTCTGGACGCAGCGGACGGTCTCCCATCCAACTACTATCCGACCCAATGTCGCTTAACCTCGCTGATCAACGAAAGCAGTATTACAACATTGGATACGACGTAGCCCTCGGCGATGCTAGTTTACTGATTTATATCATTTACCCTTTTTCAAACACGAATAAGCACCGTTCTCTGTTCTTAACATTTGAACCCAGCAAGAAAAGGAACACGTAGTAAATGTTATAACTGATTATAAAATGTCAATAAAGCCTTTTAGGATATTTAAGAACTGTCTTATTTTTTTGCTGGGTATAAAAATCACTGCAAAAATGCGAAAAAGAGGTTCATAAAATTGAATCGCATCAACGTTTTCGCTTGTCCCACTTATTTTTACTTGCGTGAAAAAAATCACTACGTGTAATTTGCAAGTGAGTTACACTCATTACGTTATATTAAAAAAGTCGTATGCTTACGCCCTCAGAGGAAAATACTCTTATAACAAACAAATGTGTATGGTTAACTATTTGTCATGGAATCCAAATGGTTAATTCAACCATGCTATGATTGCATTAACTCTTTAAGTTTACTACCAAAATATAAGCATGATTGTAGATGAACCATTATTTGGATTGGTTGACAAATATAATGGACCATACATTTATAAAGGGTTGACAAAAGTAAATAGACATCACGACGATTGTCCCCAAAGTTCATGAATAGAATGCCAGAATGTATGTCTGGTTTACATAATGGAAAGGGGAAAGCAACACCATTCTAAATATATTCATTCAATAAATGTATTACTATTTATTCACTTTTACTATCAGGTCAAAAACTATGGAAAAGAACCGGTGTCTATTTACTTTTGTCATTCCTCTGTATAGTTGCTTGTTGCAACCATGAAATACTGTGTGAGATACAAGCACTCATATATACTGTATGTGTGTGTATATATATATATATATATATATATATATATATATATACATTCAACTGCAAAGAACACGCAGTATAAATAACGTAAAGAACGACGCTTGTATAGGAGATATTCCGCGCAAGACGAGAGAGAGAGAACGAAACAAATGAAAAAATGAGGTAACCACCCGGGTTCGATTCCCAGGTGGTTACCTCATTTTTTCATTTGTTTCGTTCTCTCTCTCTCGTCTTGCGCGGAATATCTCCTATACAAGCGTCGTTCTTTACGTTATATATATATATATATATATATATATATATATATATATATATATATATACAGAAAATCTCAAAATAGAATTTTGAAGCTATTTTATTCCAAATCCAATCCAGTTACGAACTTGTTATAACAGTACAGTACAATAAAAAAATTTAATACTGTGAGAACCACCATTTGTATACATACAGTGGCTGCTTAAATTACTTGGACCACCCCAAGATTTTCCTATTTTTTGATAAATCCCAGACAAGGTAGCAATTCTTGATAACAATAATTCCTCTGAGATTAAGTGTGTCTAGACATATCGCAAAAGGGAAATACCCATAAATGGCTCATCTTAATCCTTTAAAAACCTTTTCTAAATCTCATTCCACATCAGATATGTAGGTGGCTCCAAGTAATTTGATGGCTGATCAAATTACCTTCTGTATGCCCTGAAATCCTTATAAAGATTGGGTTGCTGCCCTGTTGGTATGACCCATTACGTATAAAGAAAAAAACGATAGTAAAAACTCAAAACAGTTTACAAATAGGAAAATGTTTTATAGAAACAAATAACAATACAAATTTCACTGCTCATTATTTCAATTCACAACAATGAAAAGAGAGAGAATTTGTACAATCTCGTATATGATATTAAGAGAGAATATTTATCTTCGCATCTATAATGTTTCATCGTTTTTGCGAGATTGAGATAAGCCATTTATTCAAAATTCAAGGCGTTATAGTCCAAATTTTGGATTTACAGTCAAAATCTAAATATTCGTATGGCCTGAAATTAAATGTCAAACTACATCTTATATTAGGCAAAGATTTGACATCATTTTATGACTCCACTTTCCTTAAATGGAGTTATTCGTTTATAAAACATATTTTTAAAGCTAAGAATAATTATCTTCTTGGTGAAAGATACTAATCACTGTCGTACGAAATGTCATAAAAATGTTTGTTTAAAACACGCGAATACAAACGTATAAGAGCATTTTCAACTACTTATAATAAACTATTTGCTATCAAGTACGTTGATACAAAGATTTAAGCTTTAAAATTTAAAAGATCAGAAGGAAAGTGTTTATAATGAAAGCAGTCGAGTGCAGTTTGCCTTCGAAGGAAATTTGCCTTATTTAGAGACCAGCGGGTGACCCATGCATAAATGTAGCAAAGAGGAAGTGTAAAGGTATAAGGTTTAAAAGGTGCGCGAATATGTAGTTGTTGTTGATTAGTGCATAATTTAGCTTTCGTGCTAACACCCAAGAGTTGGTGGGGAGGTTCAAATGACAGAAGGGGTCTACCACCTAAAGGGTGGTCATCATCCATATATCCAATATACCCACGCACACCTATTGTTGCTTAATTCCGCTAACCTTACGAAAAATGGAGAGTTGCGTATTAAGAAAGATATGCGGAAATCCACTTTCAGTAAGGCAAATGAAGCATTAAGTTAAACTTCGCATCAGAGGATCACCTTCGCTGTCTGATATCTAACGTATTACAAGCGTCCCTGTCCAGTTAACATTTTGTCGAGTGGGTGATTTCTGTCAGCTCTGGAATATATAGGTAAAGTCTTTCCAACTTTTAATTTGTCTTTACTGTCCTGATTGATTGAGTGTCATGCCCACCTCATGGGCAATGAAAAATGGGTCCTTAAATAATGTATGTACGTCTATCTGTATGCGTGTCTGTATGTTTACTTGAGATCATCCTGACCAATTTGTGCATACACATTTTTGGAGCGTTTATTGGACTGGAACGTAAAATATAGTCATCCATTTCTCCATAAGGCTTTTAGCTATCTTTTTGAGTGTTTATATTGCATCGTTAGTGATATAATCTATTCCCAAAGTTGTAAAATAGATTACTTAAGTGGAAGGTTAGGTCGATTATTTCCTTTATCAAAACAATAAAACTGCTTCCAAGAAAGCGTGTATGTATACTTTATGTTTATGCCCATGGTATCACGAAATGCTTATTCTTACCCTGCTGGAGACCTATGGAGAGAGGTAAAAAACTTGCGCCTCTAATAAATCCATTCATATACCTTGGTTGATAACCTTGGTTTGCTTCCGCCGAAATTTCATTCTGACGAAGGTCAATTTTGTCACTCCACCTTAGACCTACAGTTTAACGTGGAATCCGAACCACGCCCACCAGCAGCCCAGCGTCTTAATCACTAGACTACCCAGGGTACCCATTTATCTACCAACCAATTTGTTTATTGTGTGGAAGGATGAACAGCTGGGTTTTGCTACGCGCCGCCTGCCATCACCGGATCTCGATACCGGGCCGATGGATTCGTCGTCAGCGACGTTAACCACACTATACCGCCGAGGAATTATGGAATTATCATTATTCTTTTACAAATTCAGGTTCTTGTAATTAAAAATATTCATATAACGCATAAAGGTAATATTATATGTCATTGCGCTTCTTCTTTACTAACAAACTATTTTTCTGAAGCGTTCGTTAAGGTGTCGCGAGAAGCCTTCAGTGTCCATCATACAGTAGATCCCAAGTTCCCAATTTTCAAACATCTCATTCATTTGGCAGGCAGAGAATGCAAGTTTTTAGTAGTTTTAACAGAAGACAAATATGGAGGAATTGTATGAGGTTATTTTTGGAATACTGACTAGTATAAAAAGCAGAATTCTGTCATATGTTTTAGCAGTTTAATAGAGTTTGTGCGAGGTAATTGAACGCAATTAAATATATGTGCTGAGCACCAAGAATGGTCAGTGAGGAATTTTAATAATAAAAACTGAAAGAAAGATAAGAAATATATATATATATATATATATATATATATATATATAGAGAGAGAGAGAGAGAGAGAGTATAATAATTAACTGCATATCATCACACTGAATTATGAACCCGCTTTCAAATAAAGATAATGCGTTTTAATCCATTGGTTGTGTGTGTGTATATATATATATATATAAAAGTTATATATATATATATATATATATATATATATATATATATAAGAAAACCCATTTCTAATGTCTGACACGCATGAAAAGGATATTTGTTAGTAATTTCTTCATTAAGATATCACCTGAAACAGGTAATATTTTCATAAGTATATATCGTCAAATTTGTCATTGAAAATTTATTCAAAGAAGGATAAGGGATTATTGCCTTAATCGTCTCATACTTAAAGGCAATTATTGCTCACCGCATTTTCTGTCATTTGTCCGACCGCATCATAACAAGCTGTAACGGCATTTTTCATACGAGAATACCAAATACGTGTCGCAAAAATTGGCTTTATCGTCCAAGGTCATGAATCATTTAGCTCGTTCCTTTAAATAGAGATATTATTCTTAAATTTAAAACCAATCTCTTCTAAGTGACACAGACAAATTTTATAAATTTCTTTATCAAAATGATACAAAAAATACAATAATATATATATATATATATATATATATATATATATATATATATATATATAGCCGGGTGTAGCTGGCTATGTGAGGTGGAGAGTACAAGAAACCAACTCACTACTTCACCAGGGCAACGGAACATTTGAAAGGTTGAAAGGTGTATATATGTGGGTGTAATGGTGACGGTTGTAGTGGTTAGGGTTGCAGGTCTCCGGTTTTGGGTCGGAGTCTCCGGAAAATGAGCTTGTAAAAATGTCATTAAAAGTAGAATTGCTTCTTTTTCTTATAGATTTTTGGCAAGATAATTATATTATTCTGAAAAATGAGGACGTTTATATATCGGTTTAGTTACATAAACAAATAATGATGAGTTTCGTAGGTAAAATCTCTGGATTTGGAAACTATCTGATCTGGCAACCCTAGCCTAGTGGTTAACGTCGCTGAATACGAGTCCATCGACCCGGTATCGAGACCGGTGACGGCAGGCGGCGAGCAGCAAAACCCAGCTCTTCATCCTTCCACACAATAAAAAGAAATTGGTTGGTCGATAAATGTGTACCCTAGGTAGCCTAGTGGTTAAAACGCTAGGCTGATGGTGGGGCATGGTTCGGAATCCACGTTAACTGTAGGTCTAAGGAGGAGTGACAAGCTTGACCTTCGTCAGAATGAACAATTCGGCGGAAGCAAAACCAACCAACCAAGGTTATTCAGAATTTAGTTGAACACACAGCTGCTGTATATTATATACTTTTAAAACCCCATATATATATATATAATATATATATATATATATATATATAATATATATATATTATATATATATATATATATCAGTAGCGTGCGGTGGGTCCGTCTACAGGGTAAGCGGTATTGCGTGCGAACACACGTACTATATGTACAAATTGTACATATTATATAATTATAGTAGCTAATGATAAACTTCATACCTGGCTAGTGGCTATGTACTGTAGACTATTCTGAAAAATACGGTACTGTCTTTAATATCTTTAATAAGACTTTTATTAGGGTAGGCGGCGCTTACCTAGCTTACCCTGAATGCACGCCACTGATATATATATATATATATATATATATATATATATATATATATATATCCGAAGGCCTCATTTTCATGCATAAAATAATTGCTTTAAATAGAAGCTAAATAAATTGCATTTTGAAATTATTTAAACAATTAGTTAAATTTATTTTATATTCATGGTTGTACGCTGGAGAGATCATTGTACTTTTATCGACTGTCGCTCTAAAAATTTGGGAAAATAAGGATTAATATATATATATATATATATATATATATATATATATATATATACTGTGTGCATATATATATATATATTCTTGGACGGAAAGTTTGATTGAGGAAGTTTTTAAGTCTTTTCAATATGTAATTTTTAAATTAATTTTAACCAAAATAATTTCTATCAAATTCGATGATTAATTAAAGAAAAAAAGAGGGAATTTGTTACCAGCTCAGCGCGTGGGAATTTTTCAATTTTATTTGAAATATGAGTGCATGTCGTGTGTTTATATATATATATATATATATATATATATATATATATATATGTGTGTGTGTGTAAACTGAATTTGGAATTGTAGAAGGTCTAAAAATTATATTATAGCCCCCCTATATTCATATGCTATATTCCAAATAAAGGGAGATTGATTTTTGGCTAAATGTTTCATGTATTAAACTAAACACTTAAATAATGAAATATTGTTTGGGGCTAATTCTTTCGACGTTTCAGACATTTAGTTTTTGATAGACGAAATGTTTAGTTAAGTATATGAACCTCCGTTTAGAGCGTATAAAATCAGAAATTGTAGAAAGGCTCTCGAAGTGAACAACAGGTGTTTAGAATTCTGATATATAATTGACCATTTTGAGCATGCCGGTTACACAGGCTAAATTAAGAGCGAACGAATGACCGCAATGGAAAAAAAATTGAAATCTTCATTGCGAACCGTTGCCATAAAACCGGGTATTTTATGCGATAAAAAAGGATGCAATTTGCAATTCATATTTATTGAACGTAATAATAATCTTCCTGATAAACAAGAATGATCAGATCGACTGTTTAATTAAGTCTTACATCACGCTATTCAAATAATTTACACTGAGTAATATAATTATTTTCGGCATTATCTGTAAAAATATCGCGATTGTTTTTTTTTTTTTTGCTTGTTTTTTTTTGCTTTTTTTTTTTGGGGGGGGGGGGGGGGGGGGGGTCCAAACGAGGCTTGTTTATCAGTCCATACAAGGAGTGCTGCAAGATTCTCGGGCATGAAAAGTCAGTGATCTGTCTTATATGCCAAGGTCGTAAATCTTTTTTAAGTTATTTTAGGAAACTTATCTACGCTAATAGATAGCGTATATCGACATGCTTAATTTCTTCTCAGACAGGATATAGCAATTTTAAGCGGAGTTTCATCCACGCGGTTGTATTTCAATTTTCGACCTTTGTAAGTTTTTCATTTTGAAGGTTCACTTTGGAATATTATAATAATAACACAATATTTTTTATGATGATGATATAGAACGTATTCATATAAGTGAACATTCTGTAGGACTTGATTGTGTGTAAACGCTTGCTCGAAACGTCTATACACAAGATTTTCATTATATAATCTCCAGGACCATGTGGGAATACCGCTTCCCGTTAGATCCAAGCTGCAGCGAGGATCTGTCAGTAGTTGGATGGGCGACTGTCCTCTCGCCTTCAGACGTTGCGACCCGTGGTGCAAATCCCTCATAAAGCTGTAGGTCTCTTTCGTCACATGACCTTTGCCGTTACGAAAGAGGTTAAACAGCCCTAAACGTTGCCATTATTACAATTTCTGGACCTTTTCCAGTTTGTGTACCGTTTTTCATATAATTTATTTTTGAGAATATTTTTGTTAAAACTAACGAAAATATCACGACTTAACCTAACCAATTATCAAGGGCGTACAGTTGATCTATTATTAATTATAACATTGTTTGTTTCTGGAATAGTATTTACTATTTACTAATAGATCAACTGTACGCTCTTGATAATTGGTTAGGTTAAGTCGTGATATTTTCGTTAGTTTTAACAAAAATATTCTCAAAAATAAATTATATGAAAAACGGTACACAAACTGGAAAAGGTCCCAATTTCTTCCTATAAGAAAGGATAAGATTAAAGGCAATTCTGTTTTCAATTTATGAAATAGATTTATTATTCTCAATTTCCATTTTCAAAAAAAACTAAAATTATTGATTTTTGGGAATATCTAAAATGTTTAATTAAGTAATATTTTTACGTCTATTTCCATTATTAACCTCTTTAATCCATCCCCAGGCAATGACATTTACGGCACCAAAGTGAGAAGTCTCGAAAAATTAAGCTAGGTTAGGTTACGTTTAAGATACATTCGTACTTATCCTCTAACCTAACCTAACTTAACCCATGATCGAAATGGGAAAACCATGGGTTTATAATTTTTATTTTTTTGTTTTGTTTGCAGTCAAACGGGTTATTCATGAAAAATAAGTACCAAGATACATTCGTACTTATCCTCTAACCTAACCTAACTTAACCCATAATCGAAGTGGGAAAGCATGGGTTTAGAAATAATTTTTTTGTTTTTTGTTTGTTTGCAGTCAAACGGGTTATTCATGAAAAATAAGTAAAGGAACATGGCTATATTATTGGCTCGTAAACTTCAATAATTTTGTCTCCTTCGCGAGTCTCTTTCAGTTCCATTTCACTTCTACGACGTAATAGATACTAAATCATTAGATTTTACGACTTATATCAGAGATAATTTACGTCATTAAATCTATAACTTTCAATATATATTTATAAAGCATAATGTGATTTCTTGCATAACCCTCTTTAGGAATGACTGCATATATATATATATATATATATATATATATATATATATATATATATATATATATATTATATATATATAATATATATTATATATATATATAAATAAATGAGAGCAAGGATATAGACTGCAATAAAATATAGGGTTAGTAGGTTAATTAGACTCTCTCTCTCTCTCTCTCTCTCTCTCTCTCTCTCTCTCTCTCTCTCTCTCTCTCTCTCTATATATATATATATATATATATATATATATATACACACACATAATAAAGTATAATGTACCCAAACAACTTAAATTCGCGCGATAACAATTTTTAAAAGGAGTTTTTAATTAATAATTGATAAGAACTGGCATCGTTCCCATGACATACCCCAGTTTATATACCCTTTTTGGAAAATTTAATTCCCATACCCAACTTCACAATTAAACATAAGCACACAATTTAGGGTCACCTTATCAGATGCACAATCGGGAGAAGATGCGAGGCTCTAAAAGCTTTCTTGTTTAGCCCAAATGTGTTAATAAGAGCCCATTATACCACATGTTTCCAGGGTATCATTATTTGTAAACCTTTTCCAGAAATGGTAACCTGTGTCATGTGTGTGTGTGTGTGTGTGTGTGTGTGTGTGTGTGTTTGTGTATCTTAAATGGAAGTGAGATGAAAAGTTTAACATTTTCACACAGACAATCATTCCGCTCATACGCCTATTTCAGGGTACGAACAGCTCGCAGCAGTAATGCCGAGCAAATAAGGGGAGGGGGGGGGCAATGCACTGACGAAGCTTCCGTACGTAGTTCTTCATCACCACTGAAAGTGTTCTGTTCGAACACTATTCAAATCTGTATCCGATTTTGTGCAATTTTCGTCACTTTATTTTGAGGCACATCTAGTTATTATCAGTCTAGGCGCATAATTCTTCAGGAGCAAGATGTATCATAAGTTTGCGTTTCCTCCTCAAAACAACACAACTCTACCTTTATTATGACAGTTACATTCGTATCACCCCAAGTAATATATATATATATATATGAGTGTATGTGTGTGTGTGTGTGTGTTTTTAAAGTAAAAAAGGCTTGAAAGTAGTTTTGATATACAGTAAAAAATTTAATTTATTATCTATTGACGATCCATCTATCTAACCAACCAAGATATAAAAAAATTATTTAAAGAGTGGATTCGTAATCCTTTTTCATAATTAAAATCCGATTCCGATTTGAAAAAGAAGAAAGTATTTCGTTCCTCCAAAGATGACTATACTGTACGTAGATCAGGTAATGGTTTTGACTTCCAGCAAATCTATACCAATCCCTCTTGTCTATTTTGTTGCAACTAATCCCTCATGTCTAGTTCTTTGTAACTAATCCCTCATATCTATTTCTTTGCAACTAATCCCTCATGTCTATTTCTTTGTAACTAATCCCTCATGTCTATTTCTTTGCAACTAATCCCTCATATCTATTTCTTTGTAACTAATCCCTCATGTCTATTTCTTTGCACCTAATCCCTCATGTCTATTTTTTTTTACAGTTTTGTTACTTAACCCTTTAAACATATCTCAATTTGTTTGAGTTTAGGAGCATTGAAACTTAAATTCCTGAAACTTAGATTCAGAATTTTTAAAAAAAATTATTTTAGTGTCCGTTAGAGATTGTGTTAATTATCACTATTTTTTTTATTTTTTTTAGAATTGTTTAATTAACGACAAAGATATTTTATAATGATCGACCAGAGAAAGGTGGATTTAAAGTCATTTTGGTTTTGGCTTTCGAAATTATGTTACGTTTCAAGAAGTAGGCCTAATTGATTATTAAGTATAGTATTTTATCAAAATAATGTAATTAAAAATTTACTAATTAAAATCCGTCTTAATAATCCAGTTATCATCCTTTCAATGAGCTTAAAGACTGTATGTAATGTACAGTGGTGAAAAGGAGTTAAAAATATTGAAAATTTCGAAAGTCATAAAAAATTTATAATTGGTTAATTGGTTGAAAAATTACCTTATGTCAATTAGTCCTGTTCTATTGGTTATATTTTTTCCCAACCAATTATAAATTCTTGCTGAATTTTGAGATGATCCGTATTTCTTCCATAGATTTTATTTTATCGGTGAACTTCTTTCCGCAACTGCATGCATATATTTCATACGATTCAATCTAACCAACAACAATCATCATGTTATGGATTGGACCATCGCAAATACGCAAAAGTTCTTGGAATCGCTGCTTCTCGTTTCTTTATCAGTTCAATCAATATCAGTTAAAGTGTTTATATATATATATTTTGGCGCCTGCTGGTAGTGTAGTGGTTAGCGTCGATGACTACGAATCTATCGGCCTCGGGATCAAGACTCGATGATGGCAGGCGGCGCGCAGCAAAACCCAACTCTTCCTCCTTCCGCACAATAAACTAATTCGTTGGTAGATAAATCGGTACCCTGGGTAGCCTAGTGGTTAAAACGCTGGGCTGCTGGTGGGGTTTGGTTCGGATTCCATGTTAAACTGTAGGTCTAAGGTGGAGTGACAAGCTTGACCTTCGTCAGAATGAACAATTCGGGCGGAAGCAAAACCAACGTTAACCAAGGTGTATATACACAGAGGGATGACAAAATTAAATAGACAACTTCAGTTTTTCCATGCTTTTTTTTATTTGATAATTAATAAATGTCAATAAATAAAGACAAATTTATTGAATTGTAGTAATTAATCTTTATTATTTGCGTTTTTATACTATTTTGCTCTTTCTTTATTCCATTTCTCTTCTATCATTAATCATTCTCTTTACACTTATTCGCTATACTTTATAAATATGGTAGACGTGACCGAGTTGAGGCGTCGTTATAATTTGAACCGGGCATGGGAGACCGGGGGATTAATTATACTCTTCATTAACATTTTACTAACTTTTATTTATGCCGAAACGCTTTAGAGAAACGGGGTAATGCCAGGGGGAATTTAACTTTAACACTTAAGCCGGAGAGAGAGACAAAAGAATATTCTAAATTTACAATTACATCTTAACACGCAAAAACACCTTAATACGCCCAAGGCTGTCCGATGACTGCTGGGCATTCCTACCCAGCCTTTAGCCTGTGTTCAGGTGTTGCCAACTCGTATTTCTATATTTTTTATAAACAAACCATTATTTATCGTAATTACATTTTTTAAATATTATTATCTTCTTTATTAATTCCTTATAACCAAAACATTCTAATTTTTCATTATACATTACTACAGAATCACTATATTTAGAAAAGTGCTTCTTTCTTCTTTCTATTATGTAAAACTGACATACGTTCTGGAATTCCACTGATGAGCTTTGCCATTTGTTCTTGAGGATAATCATCGTGGTGTCTATTTACTTTTGTCAACTCTCTCTCTCTCTCTCTCTCTCACACACACACACACACACACACACACACACACACACACATATATATATATATATATATATATATATGTGTGTGTGTGTGTGTGTGTGTGTGTGTGTGTGTGTGTGTGTGTGTGTGTGTATTTTCGGAGGTTCTTTAACCTTCTTAGTAACAGCAAAGGTCATATGAAGAAGAGAGACCTACATTTTTACGTGGGATCTGAACCACGGGTGACTACATCATCTGGACGTAGAGGACGGTCACCCATTGTTCCCCCCCTAGGACCCAACGTCGCTTAACTTCGATGATCAACGAGGAGTGACTGCGACGATGACCACAACGTGTGTATATATATATATATATATATATATATATATATATATATATATATATATTAGTGGTGGGCCGGATATCCGCATCATTTTTAACATCCGCATCCGCATCTGCACTTCTGACTGCGGATGTTATGCGGATATTACCTCCAATAAATTATGCATTTTACAATTAAATTAGCTTATAAAGTAGCTTATAAGGCCCAGTCATGCACATTTCATGTAAAGTATTAATTATTATTAATGAACAAACAAATATATAAGCCTCAAAATATAAATAGGTGGTAACACAGAAAATTGAATGAAACTTGTTTCATTGAATTTTCTGTGGCTGAAACTTTTGAAAACATTAATATTAATTTTAATTAATATTAATTTTAATTCTTATGCATTGCCTGCCATAACAGTAATATCACGAAATTTGACAAATTATGTCATATATTCATAATTCTATATTGTATTGATAGATTAACTAAATATCCGCATCCGCGGATATTGAAATTAAAAATCCGCATCCGCAGATGTTGAAAAACTGACATCCGGTCCACCACTAATATATATATATATATATATATATATATATATATTACAGGATACAATAATTAATTTGATTTGCGAGCGTTTATGGCGAGTTATGTAATTTTAAGAGTGACATGACGTTGTAGGGGAAGCCATGATTCATGTTTACATTCATGTTGATTGATGTCAACAAACCTTCGATTAAGGTCAGTGATGCATGACATTCACTGAAAGTTTGGTTGGTTGGATGATCTCTTCAACCTCCCTTTCTATCAACGATAGTTGATGAGACGAATGATTATTTTCATTTTCTCTTGGTGATGGTGACGCACCACCGGGTGGAATGAAACTCCCCATACGGGATCGTTTGGAGTCAACAAATCGGGTTATAGCAAATTTATACGAAGAGTGGAATTTTAACGTACTTTCTTTTGCGTTTTTATTACAGTATATATATATATATATATATATATATATATATATATATATATATATATACATTTTATACCACGAAACTTGACATGCATCGGAAAGTTAATTATTTCATCTTATCTCTCATCTCTACGTTCGGATTAAACTCATATGTTCATGAACCAACACATTTAAGAGCATGTTCACTTCACATTAATACTTCGAACTATAATAAGGTCGTAAACTCTCTCTGTGATACTGCAAGAGAACAAACGTATAAATTTTATAACATTTCCTTCCTGAGACAAATACACTTTGGACAGTAGCTAAATAAAGTTCCTTATTGTACGAAAATTTTAAACGTTTATTTTTTTGTTCTTAATTTTATGTTAAAAAATATGTTAAAGAAATGTTCCCCTCAGAATTAGGTTCCAAATTGAGGATCGCATAGACGTTAACCAGTAACGTTACTAGTTCTCTTTTGACCCCTGGTTAATGTACCAGAAAGCTATATAAAAAAGGAAACCTATTTGGTCACTATTAGAAACTGTTTATTACTTGGATCGATGAAGTTACAAAAATCCTATCAAGGTACTTGGATTTGAATTCTTAAATTTTCCCCTTTACAGCGTAACGCAAAATGCGTATGTCCTGTAGTTTGATAGTCTAATACTTTAGGAATAACAATACAGTCCCTCTAAAGGCCAACAACATGCCGGTGACCCAAAGTAAAATTAAAAAAACGGTACAGGGAGAGACCTCTTAAACAAATTTTGTGACCCATCGATGTCCAGCCACACACACACACACACACACACACACACACACGGCATAACGATCATGAATGAAGCAAAATGTTATGACCTCTTACAGATCTGATGACCCATATATAAGAAATGAAGAAAATGGGCTTTTACACCACAAAATATGAATTCGCTCTTCAATAAAATTTTATTCCTTATAAAACAAATGACATCTTAATATTATTTTATTGTAAATAGACGCAATGTACAGGGTGAGTCAAAAGTCTTGGAAACATAGGAACTATGCTTTTCAATGCAAATATACATATATATATATTTGCATTGAAAAGCATAGTTCCTATGTTTCCAAACTTTTGACTCACCCTGTATTAGAATAATCATGCGTTATATAAATAATATTGTTATAACATACATAAAACGCGGATCTTTTCCGTTTGACTGCCGCCATTGAAACATAATTAAACTCCAGCCTTCTTTAGTTAGCTTTATAAGGCTAACTAACAAAAATATCACGACCTAACCTAACCAATCGTCAAGGTCGTACAGTTGACCTAACGATTGGTTAGGTTAGGTCGTGATATTTTCGTTAGTTAGCCTTATAAGGCTAAGTAAAGAAGGCTGGGGGCACTCACCTCTCATGTTTCAATGGCGGCAGTCAAACGGAAAAGATCCTAAAACGCTATAATTCCATATGTAACTGCCAAAAGCTTAAATTAACAATTATTAACAATTATTAACAAATTAACAATTATTATTCGTCAAATTAACAATTATTTGTTACGGTCAAAAAATGAACGTAACAGAAACTGACAAAATTGTTACATTTAAAGTAAAGTTACATATTGAATTTTTCAATGGTGCTAAACGCTCTTAAGTTCAAAAATGGAATTGTTCAAACCTTGAACAATTTACGCTATTTAAAGGTAAACATTTATATTCAAAACAGGCTGGTGATAGAATTAATGTCTACAATATATATATATATATATATATTTACTTACTTTAGGTGCATATTTGGGGGATTTGGTGAAGGATGGAATTGCTGTCTGATCTCCTCCTGCCCTCGTAGCCAGCCATGCATGGCTGGTCAGGGGCTTTGCACAGGAATCTGTCCAGCTGGTTCTTGAAGTTATTCAGGTCGGTGTGCTGGAGATTCCTCACTTCTTTTAGGAGGACATTGAAAAGCTTTGGGCCTCGTATTCTGAGGGTATTTTCTATCCTCGTTTTCATGGCCCCTTGTCCCACAGCAGCTGGGGCCGTACAAAATCTGCCTCTTCTTTCATTCCAGTTTGTTTATATTTCATTTCTAAGGTTAGGGACAGAGCCCTCAAGTATTTTCCATTTGTATATTATTGTGTAGCGCTCGCGCCTTCTTTCGAGAGAGTAGAGTTTCAGTGATGTAGTCGAGACCAGTAGTCTTCACCTTCCGTTTCCTCTATCTTAGATGTAAAAGTCATATATATATTATATATATTAATATATATATATATATATATATATATATTATATATATAATATAATATATATTATATAGTAGTGTGTGTGTGTGTGTATATATATATATATATATATTAAAACTTAAACCGCGTAAAAGTTTTCTAATAGTGATTCGGAGGTTAATCCCTAAACAAACAGACCTTTTACAAGCAAAGGAAATAGTATTCGAACCCTTAATGAAAGACGGGTCCATTTTCACCCTTATCTGTTAATTAATGGAATTGCTTATTTGGGCTCCATGCCAAAAAATACTTCGATAATTAGTTGACTTTTATTATGTGGCTAATTAGCAATGTAATACTATAAACCCAACCAAAAGTTATTCACTCAAGAAGTCAAAACAATTTTAAATGCAGTTTCTCTCTCTCTCTCTCTCTCTCTCTCTCCTCCCTCTCTCTCTCTCTCTCCCTCTCTCTCTCTCTCTCTCTCTCTGTCTTTCTCATTTAAAAATTGTTTTGACTTCTTGAGTGAATAACTTTTGGTTGGGTTTATAGTATTACATTGCTAATTAGCCATATAATAAAAGTATAGTATTCTTGAAGGTAATAAACGATAAGATAAATCAAAGACAAATAAATTTAAAAAACTAAAAATTGTAACTAAAGAATGAATAAAAATAGGACACGAACTGAACAGGGTAATAATAATAAAAACTACAAACAGCTAAAACTACAAAAAGAAAAAGAAAAATTGTAATAAAAATAAAAAGTACACGTAGTGACATTACCAACATATGTATATGGTAATGATAATGACATTGACAATGATAATGATAATGACAATGATGATATTTATTGGTAAGAGACAGATTCCATTAAAAAAAGGTACAGTATCCATTAAGGTAATCAATGATACAACTAATTAAACACTAACTTTAAAAGCAAAAACCAAAAGGACTACGTTAATAAAGAAATAACAATGATACACGGAAGGAGACGAGAAGTAATACAAAAAATAGTAATAGCAGTTTCATACAAATAAAAAGTACGTTTAATGGGATGGTCAATGCGGGAGTTAAGTGGAGCTATAGACACATTTTCATAACAAGAGGTTCACAGTCTAGAAGACATAAAGCTGGACTGATGAATAGCGTGGATAATTGGGTTCTCTGAGTTCTTAATTCTTCGTATTAGACTGTATTGGGCACGTCTTTTTACCTCAGGCAGGCTCGGAACGTTGCGGTTAGCGAACATTTGAGAGGCTGAGCAATGAGCATCTTGAAGGGAACTTATGCGATCTATAGGATCTGTGGCAAAACAAACTGAAGGTTCTACAGGAGCCTTTTTTATAATTAACCCAGAGATGCTGCCCATAAATATTAGTATGGAAAGCACGATAAAGAGTGTCCTTAGCTTCGCTTGTATAGAAACTGAAGTTCCCCATGATTATGTTTGTTTCAGCACAGTAACTTCGATATTGTTCCCTTATGTCTGAGTCCTTACTCAAAGCTGGTGATACTTTGACCCAGATACTTAAATTCTTGTACCTGTTCTATTGGTTCGTCTCTTATTTTGAAAAAAAATATTACCTGTTTGAGCTTTTAGGATGGAATTGCATAACCTTAGTTTTTATAACATTAAAATTAATGTCATGTTTTGTGAATAGGATTCACAAATTTTTATAAGATGATCGAAACCTTTCACCGAAGGGATTATTAACACCATATCATCGGTATAGACCAAGTTATTTATCTTCATGTCATCTATACAGCATCCCACTCTTGTCTCATTAAGAGAACCAATTAATCCATCAATATACATATATATTAAACAGCAGAGGGGAGAGTAAAGGGCCTTGTCTAACTCCGCACGAGGAACCAAGACATTCGGACAATACATTGCTCCATCTAGCGGTAAAAGTTTGGTGTGTGTACCAAAACTTCAATAAATCTAAAACATATATATATATATATGGGATGAATTTCATAATTAAACACGTGAAATGAACGAATGATGCAAATCCTGACGAAGTGTACTTCTGAATACACGAAAAGCCTTGGAATAATTTTTCTTTTTCCTTGTGGGTTTGTGTCACATATATACAGTATATATATGTAACCTTTATTGGCAGGAGATAAATCCCATAAAAATACAATATTCATGAAGGTAATAAACGATACGACTAATTAAACAATAACTTTAAAAACTAGAAAATTAGGACTAAGAAAGAAATAAAAATAATACACGTAATGAAACGCGTAATAATAAAATTAATTATAAATATTATCCAGAGCTAATACTAAGTAATTAAAAATAAAAAGTACATTTAATGAAAATGTCAATGTTGGTGTTAAGTGGAGCTATGGACAAACGCTTTCATACCCAAAAATCCATACTCTAGAAGTCATAAAGCAGGACTAATGAATTGCTTGGACAAGCTAGTTGTCCGAGTTTTGAATTCTTCGTATTAAACTTTATTCAACAGGTTTTGTTAGCTCAGGGAGGTTCGAGACGTTGTGGTTAGCGAACATTTTTGAGGCTGAGCATATTGGAGGTAACTTATGCAGCAGTCTAAAAGATATGTTATAAAGCAAATTTAGGGTTCTGCAAAAACCATTATTATAATTAGCCCGCAGTTGCAACCATGATATTAATACAGAAAGTTTTGCTTGAGCACAGTAACTTCGATATTGTTTTTCTGTGTCTGAGTCGTCATCCGAGAAGCTGGTGATAATTTGACCCAGATACTTAAATCCTTGTACTTGCTCTATTGGTTCGTCTTTCATTTTGAAAATAATATTAGCTATTTGGTTTGAGTTCTTAGGATGGAATTACATACCCTTCGTAACATTACATTAGTAACAGTAAAATTGATTCCATGGTTCTGTGAATATAATTCGCAAATTTTTATAAGATGATCCAGACCTTTTAACAGAAGGACTTATTAATCGGCATAAACGAAGTTATTTATCCTCATGTTATCTATAAAACATCCAATTCTTGCCTCATTAAGAGAAGTAATTTATCCAAGAATAGACACATTAAGAAGGCAGAGGAGAAAGCAAGGAGCCTTGTCTAACTCCGCATGAGGAATCAAACCATTCGGACAGTACATTGCTCCATCTAACAATATATACGTATATATATATATATATATATATATATATATATATATTAGGGTGCCACTTATTTGGGGTGTTTTTCATTTTTTGGGAATTTCTATCAGGACGGGCGTATTTCTGGTGTCATTCCGTCTAAACACATTGTGTGTAAAATATGTTTGAAATAAAATAATAATTAGAACTGCCTCAACGAGGTCAAAGTTTATACTTTTTGTCGAAAAGTACTCATGGCGTTCTGTTATCATGTCAGTTTTCGTTTCGATAGCTGCTGTAGTTTCTGAGTTGAAAAATGATAACAGACAGACAGACGGACGGTCAGAGTCGTTGGTTTAGTCTTCCGCACTGGTGTACAGAAGACTAAAATGAGGTATTATACAGGGTGTAACACGAGTTTATCCAAATATTGATACAGGCGAAAGAACATGTTATTCTAAGTAGAAAATGGGTTGGGACGAGTTTTGCCAACACTAACAGTGTTTCATTCTCTTTTTCAGTGAGTTCTGAAACGACGTGATGGCTTCGGCAACAAGATCTAAAACAGCAGTCTATCTCCTGGGGACCGTGGACCACAGCATCACAGGAAGCATGCTGCCTACGGGAAAGCAGGCGCTTCAGTACTTTTTCCACCTTCACCTTGACGTCAAGAAGCGATCAAGGAAGCAGCCGCTGAGACAGTGACCGCAGTCAAGGAATTCTGGGAGCGGTCCCGTATTCCTACGCAGAAAGACCAACGCGCAAGGGACAAGGTTCTCCGAATGTACGAGAAGTGGCGGGCTCTGAACAAGAACTCGAAACGGCGCACTGTGACCCAAATCAGGAACGAGGCCGAGTTCCTCTCATCCCTTGACCGCCTCTTCGACATCGCACACGAACAGGCGATGTCGATGATCACAATCGAAGAGGACAGGGAGTTCCTGACGGGACAAAGGGCCGAGGTGCGGCGCGGCCGCATCTCCTCCACACGTGACATGACGCTGCACACTGAGGAGGAGCGTGCGAGGAGACAGGAAGCGGAAAGGAGCCGCCGGCAAGATGATGAAAGGGCGAACAGAGAGAGCCGAGAAGAACTCGTCGAACTGGCATCGAGCTCCAGCTCAGGTGCAAGCAGCCCGACTCGGTCACCGACACGGCGTCGTCGCCGAGAAGAAGAGGAAGAGCTCTCTCTCCCGGGCCCGTCCACGTCGAATGCAGAAGCATCTACGACCCCTTTACCACCCAAGCGATTCCGCGCGTCGAAAAAGATGATCACCCCTGATCTCTCCGCAGCGATGGATCGGACGAAACTTACCGACCGAGAAGGTGTTTTTTTGCTGTCGGCGGCTGCGAGGAGCTTGGGCCACGACCCTGAGGAGCTGGTCTTGAACCGCGAATCCTCCCGCCGCGACCGAGCAAAGTTCCGTGCTATGGCAGCAGCGGAAATGAAGGCAGCCTTCCATCCTACTGTGCCGCTGACCGTTCACTGGGACGGGAAAATCGTACCAGCGGCTGACGGAGGCCCTGCTGAAGATCGCCTTCCAGTTCTGGTGTCTGGGGAGAACGTCGACAAGCTTCTGGCTGTGCCCAGCCTCCCCGACGGCACCGGCCGCGCCATGGCGGAAGCCGTCCTCTCTGCCCTCGAGGATTGGGACATCAAGGGACGGATCTGTGCCCTCTCTTTTGACACCACCGCCTCAAACACAGGACTCTCAGGAGGAGCTTGCTATATCATTGAGCAGAAACTCGAGAAGACAGTGCTTCATTTGGCTTGCCGCCACCACATCCACGAACTGGTGTGCGAGAAGGCATTCACGGCGGCGTGCCTCGTCCCTCTACTGGTCCTGACATCCTCCTGTTCAAACGATCCGCCGCCCAGTGGGACTTCATCGATCAAACCAAAGCGAAGCCCTTCGAGGATGGAACCATGCCGCAGCACCTGAAGGACGCCCGCGACGACCTGCTGATCGAATTCAGCCGCCTCCTCGACGGTCAACATCCACGTGATGACTACAGGGAACTTCTGGAGCTCTCTGTAATTGTGCTGGGCGGTCCGAACAAGCGGGGTGCCCGGTTCGCTCGTCCCGGCGCCTTCCATCGCGCGCGCTGGATGGCAAAAGTCATCTATGCCATCAAACTGTTCCTGTTCCGGGAACAGTTTCAGATGTCGTCAGGCGAAGCGGCTGGAATCCGGCGATTCACCATCTTCGCCGTGTCCATCTACGTGACGGCCTGGTACAAAGCGCCGCTCCCGGCAACGGCCCCAGCCGCGGACCTCGCGTTGCTCAAGGCCCTCGTCTATTATCCGGACTCAGCGGTGGCCAAGGCGACGGCGACAGTCTTCGCCAGGCACCTATGGTACTTGAGCGAGCGCCTCGTCACCCTGGCCATCTTCGACGAGGGTATCGACTTGGCGACAAAGTGGGAGATGATTAAAGCGATGGAAGAAGAGGAAGGATCGGAGGATCCCCCGCGGCGTATCAATGTGGACCTGTCCACCGCCTCAATCGCCAACAATACATTGGACAAGTTCACAACGACTACATCAAAGGAGTTCTTCAAGGTTCTGGACATCAGCACCGCCTTCCTGCTCAAGGATCCGGAGGAGTGGCGGACGGACCCAGCCTTCATCGCCGCATCCCGCCGAGTCCAGGCCCTTCAAGTTGTCAATGACTTCGCGGAGCGCGGGGTGGCGTTGATGCAGTCTTTCAACCTGGCCCTTACCAAGAGTGAAGACCAAAGGCAGTTCCTCTTACAAGTGGTCGAGAAGCACCGCTGTGACTTCCCAACCGCCCGCAAGTCCACCGTGACCTCTGCAAAGTAGGCAACAATGAGAGGGAGATGGGCGCCCATGATACCCCCCCCCCCTTGAGGGGCTTGTTCAAGCTACTAATCTTGACCTAAAACATATAACTGGACTTCATACTTTCAACTCTAGGTCCCCCTCAACTCGAGTATAAACTAGAAGTGATATTTTATTTGCTAGAGGCATAGAACATCATGATCTAAAATTTCTACTTTTCGAGAAAATATACAAACTTTGACCGTATTGAGGCAGTTCTAAATATTGTTTTATTTCAAAAATATTTTACACACGATATTTTTTGACAAAATGGAACCAGAAACGCGCCCGTCCCGATAAAAATTCAAACTTTCGAAAATAAGTGTCACCCTAATATATATATATATATATATATATTATATATATATATATATATATATATATATATATATATAATACATAATGTTCCAAACGTCATACAACCCCCTAAAAATAGGAAGCTGATAAATTTTTTATGAAATAATAGAGTAACAAATTTGCATATGTTTAAACACCAACCAAAAGCATAATTTCTCGACTAGTAGAACGAATTTGGGAGGCTGGTTGTCGATGATAAGAAAAGGGGTGGAAGTCCGAGTGTGGTTACTCAGAATGTATTGGATGAGTTGCAGGAAAGGCTTACAGGATCTTGGACTGAAAAGAGCACCATCTTTAGAAACTGCAGGAAATTTCAAATTTATCGCTATCGTGTTCAAGTTGCCCATGAGTTAAAGAGACCAGTCAATAAATTAAGGCTGCAGCAATGCCACTGGTTTAAGAACTTTGTTCGTTCTCATTCGGGAATCTTAGATTCAATTTTCTCTCGAGATGCAACAAAAGTTCCAACAGTAGTAACAACATCGATGACATCAACAACCGCATCTTTTACACTTTCACATACAGTATACTGTACAAGATAGACCCAGTACTCCCCTGAACTTAGTAAAGATGGAAGTGGAATAGAAAATCAAACGATATATCGGTAAAATTTCTATACGTTACACTGCGTTAAATCTTAGGTTAAATTAGATTAAGCTTGGTTAGATTAAGTTACGTTAGTTATATGAGGTGGTTAGTTTTGGTTAAATGATAGGTCTCAGACAATATCACTTTCGTAAAACTTCTCCATCTACGTTATATGCAAACATTCAAAGTTTATATAGCCAAAAATCGCATTATAAATTACAAATATTACAAATTCGCCCTTGGCCCCTCCTTTTTGCATAAAAGAAAAACTTCTGGAAACTTTAGTGGAAGAAATAAATAATGAAATCATAGTCTCATCAGAGAATCACACAACTGCAAAAATAATAAAAACTCGGAATTAAAAGAGAAATTATAATAGATTCATAGCGATAGATTAAAAAGAAGATGGAGGATGCTTTTAATCAGTGAGATAAGCAGTACATTTGAAATTATTATACTATTTACAGTTAAAGGAATGAATTCAATGAATATGAACCGGAAAATGCATGAACCACAAAGCAAACTCATGAAGCACCTCCGACATCATATATATATACTGTATATATATATTTAAATGTGCTAATTGTTAATTGAATTGAAATGAATTGAATTGAATAACTTTCATTGATAAAATAATTACAGTTTTTACAATTTTTGTTCTTGTTTTAACATAAATAATTGTGAAATTGGACTATTTATTTAATTTAAATTGTGCCTTAAGGTTCAGGCTTTACTGGGCTCTTAATTAAAAATAAAACTGATAGTTATTATTAGGGCGGTCAAAAGTCAATAAAGTCAAATTGTTTCCTATGGGGCACTTTTCGCTGAAACGACTGAAAATGCAATAAAAACACCTGTAGGGGGTATATTACCAAAGTTAATAGGTCAACCAAAAGTCAACTTTTACCTGTTAGGTCAAAAAATAGCAATGAGGTAAATAAAGTCAATTTTTTGGAATAAATAATTAAAATAACTAAAATTGGCATTTTTGGTTAACTGGCAACTTCGCTGCTCGTATTTGTCTTATTCAGTTATGTCCGTTCTGGTTTTGGATGTGGTTATGTTGTATGTATTGTGGTTACTGGTTACCATTTTTGATTTGTGATTTTTTCATGACTTTTCCATGTAATGTGTCTTGCGCATCTGTTACATAATTGTGCGATGCAAATAAGAGCATTTTATAGTGATGTTGACACTTTAATTGCATGTGTCAAGGCTTCTACTCTTAAAAACAAAAGAAGGAAGGAATTGTTTGCTGAAATAAGAACTCCTCCAGAACCGATTGTAACACGGTGGGCAAGCTGGCTGAATGCTGCTTTTTATTATGCAGACAATTTTCCAAATGTGAAGACAATTGTGGAAAATTTTGAAGATGAAGGAATCATTGTTCAGAAGGCTAAAGAGAGTGTTGCTAATGAAAAACTGCCAAAGCAACTTATGTCAATCAAAATGAATTATAGTTTGATTGCTAGCTTAGTGACTAGGATGGAAGCATCTGATTGCACCATTAGAGAGGCATATGAAACCATTTCTTCTATCAACCTTGGCGAAGATATGTGTTAAGTCAAACAATACATTGAAACAAGACTCAAGACAAATGGTATTTGTGAAATAATTAACCTCAGTAGACCTGAAATCTCACCAACAGTTTATGGTCAGCTTTGCAATGTCAACCAACAACTGCCGCTGTAGAGAGATCTTTCTCCATGCTTAATAAATTAAGTAAGGATCGCAATTTTTTGCCAGAAAATGTCGGCAAATACTTCATAATTTACTACCACAATTGGTCAACTGATGTAGAAGAGCAAGAATAAGTAATTAAAGTATCGTTTTTATTATTGAAAGTAAAAGCAACTTTATAAGTCAATTTTTTCAATTCGTAAGGTCAACTTTCTTAATTTTTTCGGTCAACTTTTGACTGCCCTAGTTATTATTAATAATAGTAATACATAAATCATGAATAAGAATTATTAATTAGGGTATTTATTAATCTTAAGTTATTATTATAGATATAAAACAAATATAAAGTCATTATTGAAGGTATGATACCAATACTATGCAAAGAAATCAATATTAAATATGAGAGATGGACAATAACAAGTAATGTTAATTTAATCCTGGATTTTTATTCGTATGCCATTATTAATCGAGATTTCAACTTGGTTTTAAATGAATTTACATTCACAATATTTTTTATATCAGTATTTAGATCATTCCATAGTTTCAGCCCAATGAAAATGGGTAGTTTTTGAGATGAAAACAATCTAAATTGAGGAATAACATGATTTTGTTCTTACACTTGTAAATAAAAATAAACTGTGCCAGTTTGATTACATCCTTGAGTTTTAGCAGTTCTAGCTCTTTAAAATATGCACTAGAATGATCATGAAAATCAGCATGACAAAAATACTATTTAAAGCGTTGTTAGTGGAGTTTCCCCAAACGAGGGTGTAGTACGTTATATAAGAAAGAACAAGAGTGTGAATCTTCCTTTCATTCGAAGAAATGTGTGATTTACTCAGACCAGTTTTGTGGCGGCACATCAAGAAAATCTAGAGTTCACGCAGAACTATTTTGGCAGTACTGATGTTATGAGACTTTATGCATATTGATATTAATGAAGTTACTAGGAAATTAAAAAAAAATGTACTCTACTTATTAATACGACAATCAGTTGTGACACATCAGATATCAAAGAAACAAATCGCTGACCACAAATTAATTAGATAGAAATGAAATTGAATCCGAAGATAATATCATAAATTATGAAATTAAAAGTGCTTAATGAAATCAGCATATTTTAGATAGTTAATTATAAACTTATACATAAGTAGGAGCTAATGAAGTACTTCTTTAGTGATTTTCGAAATACATTTAGTGATTTCTATGGGAATTGCATTCCATACATCTGCTCCTTTGAAAGAGAGTGCATTTCCTGCACTTTCCATTGTATAGTTTGGTTTGTGTATAAAATCCCTGGGCAGTCTAGTGTTATAACGATGGTGTATTTGATAGGGGATGATTGCTCTTTGAATGGGTAATATATGTTGAATTTTACTGATAACTTTGAACTTAATGACAGCAACACTGAATTTGCATAAGTCATTTAGTTTTAAAACATTTAGCTCTTCAAACACTGGGAAAGTGTGACTTTGTCTGTTATTTGAAAGGAATTGCAAACATATTTTATGAATGTCTTCCAAAGGATATTTTATTTATTTCTTTGAGATGCCCCATGTTGTACTGCAATCTAATAAATGTGGGTGAATGAAGAGGATAAGGAGCGCGTTTTGACGAAGAGTTTTATTTAGTTCAAATAATGCGAATAGATATATGAATATTTTTTATATGATATGTTGCACATGACTTTTGAAATTTAGTTTTTCGTCTAAATTAATGCCAAACACTTTAACTTTATTCACCCTTGCAAGAGTAGTCTTCCCAAATTTTATTTCATAGTTTGTATTTATACGTTTTGTGGTAATAATCCTATAAGATAACTTTGTCAGGTTCAGTAAATGTTTATTAGCACACATTCATTTATACATATGTTCTAATTGACTGTTCGCTTCATTTATCAGAAGGTTTAAATTATAATGGAAGAAGTAATTGTGGTATTATCTGCATAATGTACGCAATTTAATGTGGTTGAGAGCTGAAAATCGTTAACGTGAATTAGAAGTGGTAATGGCCCAAGAATAGCTCATTGTGGGACCCCACTAGTTAGTATCGCCTTGCCGGATAAATTATCTTTTAATCTGATGTATTAATGACCATTTGTCAGATACGATTTGGACCAATCGAAGAGGTTTCTTTTTATTCCATACACTGTATATGAAATTTATTCAAAAAGATTTCATGCAGAAGTGTATCAAATGCCTTTGACAAGTTGAAGAAGACCAAGGTAGAGTGTTTTTTACTGTTTAGATTCTGATAGACATTTTCTAATAGCATGTTTAGGGATCTTCGTTGTATACCCATCTATAAACCCTGATTGGGTTTTAGTTAAAATATTATATTTCATTAAAAATTTAGTAATTTTATTATATGAGATTTTTTTCAAATACTTTACTTAAAGTTACCAATACGGAAGTGGTGCGATAATTGGATGGAGTGTTTGGGTTTTTTGACTTAAATACAGGGCATACTCTGGCTCCCTTTAGACTGTCAGGGAATACACCTAGTGTTACTGACTCATTCATTAGTTTACTGAGTGGGGTTGCAATTTCCTCCACAATTAATGTGTATATCTTTACGGGGATCGCATTGATGTCATAATCTTTATTTTTCAGATTTTTTATTTGTAAAGAAATATCGTTTGGTAAGACTGAATCAAATAAAAATGAGTTTGGAGTAAGTTGTGGTACGTATAGTCGGTAGTGGGTGTTAATATTTGGGATCGGGGCTACAGTATTGGACCCGATATTCGCAAAGTTGTTTAATAAAGTGGTATGTCTTTGAAATCACTGTATGAATTTGTGAGGGGAGACAAAGGATTTGTTTTCACCTTTTTTGTGTTAAATCCTTCAAAGTGTTCCATAGCCTTTCGGGATTAGATTTTTGTTCATCAATGTTTGAACAATGGTGTTCCGCTTTCGCGCTTTTAATAACTGCACTAAGTCTGTTACAGTAATTTTTGTATGTCTGTTCAGTAATAATATCAGTTTTTTCTAATTTAAAGAAAGAATGCTCGCATTTAATACTTACAATGAGTGCTGGGGTGATCCATTGATTGTTGTATTTAGTTTTAGATATTACTTTTGATTTAAGAGGAAAGTTTGTGTTGAACATAGCCATTAATGTGTTTGAGAATGCCTGAAATTTTGTTCCAGTATCATGGTTACTTTCTGTTATTCCAGTCCAATCAAGAGTTATTATTCCTCTAAGAAATTTTGGTTTATTATCATTTCGTCATTTTAAACGTTTGTTATGATACAAAGCATTTAGCTAAATATCATTTTTTTTTTTTCAGAGTGGGTCTCTCGAAGAAGAAATATGAAGCAGTATGGAATATTTAAAAAAATTACCCAAAATAGTTTTACTTTTGCGCAAAGAAGAGAGAGAGAGAGAGAGAGAGAGAGAGAGAGAGAGAGAGAGAGAGAGAGAGAGAGAGAGAGAGAGAGGATATACAAAGGCAACATTGTTCATTTAATGAACAAAAGTAATATATGAAACGTGATCCACGAGAAATACGTGAAATTATAAGAAAAAGGAAAGCATCCATAACCAATCAATAAACAAAGATAAACGAGGCGAGTGTTTTTCCAAATTGTTAATCGAGTAATAAGGATTAACACTAACCATACAAATTATATATAATACGCGTTTTCAGGAGACATAAATGCTACACAATCTCAATTTGAAGAAAGCTCGCTATCGGTATGTACAGTTGCCCGTATATGTAATGTTCCTCGCCTCACAGGCAACTCTGTACATGTGGCAACACCGCAGTGATAGTCAAGGTACCCCAACTGGGTAGGGGGGACAACAGAGTCCAGCAACATATAACATAAACATATACAGTATATCTAAAGGACAACTGAATGTGCAGTCATTGACATTGTAGTGTTTAGATTATTAAAGAGCCTATTTAGCCGATATATTAGGGATGCAACAGGTAATTAAGTATCTGTCCAGCTATAACAGTCGAATTTAACACCGACACAACCTTAAGGACTTTCGAAAGAACACGCCGGCAGGCCTATTTTAGTTTTTTATTTGAATACTAAATTCATTTACATTTACAGGTTATTAGGGCGAGGTCGAAAGTTAATACATAAACCAGCACCGAGAGAGAGAATTTGGTAATTTCGATTTACATTAAACTGACAAGCTATACTTACAAAATTTTGAGAGCCCCAACAACCTGCGATCCTGCTTGAACAACCTCTAGAATTCAACTCCGTTTTGAGGGTAGTCCGCTCTTTCGGCCTCCTCTTCAGGACTGCCAACTGTACCCATTTTAAACAATTTCACAATTTTTCGTAAATAATTTATATTAAACATTTTAATAATTAATCAAACAGAAATCAATATTCTTAACTAAGCATTACTACACTCGCATCACCCCCTTGAAAATAAGTTTTTCCATTAGTAAAACTTATTAATATCGTTTAACAATGTCAATAAATTTATTCAACAAACTTACATATTTTGCAATTTTTTTTTTTTTTTTTTTCTTTAACAATTCAGAGAGATAGACAAGAAATAATTAGGATGACAAATTCCATACATATATTGTATCATATTATAAAAACCGAAAACTTTATAATTTTCACATTTGCATAAAATAACATTTCACTCTAATAATTAAATTACAACCTGTAACTAATCTGTACATGCCAAAAAAAAAATAACGGAAAATTTTCTTACAGTGGCTACACAAATCCCAAGTTCACAATCTATTCCCGCGATTCTCATCAACGATCGCTTTACATTCGAAACAATTATTTGTATAGTTATACAGTTACTATCAGGGCAACATAGAAAAAATATAAGAAAAAGTTTACATAAAATACTGACCAAGAGCGCACATACTATTTCACGAAAAACACAACAATTATGGGCAATAATCGCACCCTTTCACTTACAATTTCATTACATAATAATCAGTACATTAATTTGCTGGACGTTGTTTAGATAACACTCCGCACGCTGACAACGGATTTCAATTTTCAATCGCAGCTCTCCTGCTCACTTCGCTAGAATGCAAGGGATTGCATCAATCAATGTGCAACAGGGCAGCACGCTATAATGGTTCCGCTCTCTTTCCAATGGCGAAAAAAAAAACAAGAGACGTCCAATTCTAAAAGGATCAGGGGGGGAGATATCTGAAAGCGGGACCACGCGCTGGAATTGGACGGAATTTGCAATTCTAGAAGTCGATGAAGAAACTCGCCTTGTCTCATCTCCACTTTTGTCGGTGAACGCTGCTCTTCCTACGTCCAGCTGAAAGACTCTTCTACTGGCAACAATCAAACGATGACTCGGCCGTAGGCCGTTTCCCAACGAACCTACTGTATGTCTGTATGGACAGTACAGTCGTAGGCACCCGTTCAAGCTCTCGTGGCTTGTCTACCGCGCGCTGTGACACATATTTAGCGAAGCATTCGAGCAGCGTGACCAGCTACTGCCCGAAAAATACCAGTAGACCATCTTCGATCGAAACTTTCGTGTGCCAAGACCCTGCACACGTAAATTTCTCTTCTCTTCCGAAACTGTCCTGCGCCAAGTCCATGCGCATTCGGTTCGGTCACGCTGCTCGAATGCTTCGCTAAATATGTGTCACAGCGCGCGGTAGACAAGCCACGAGAGCTTGAACGGGTGCCTACGACTGTACTGTCCATACAGACATACAGTAGGTTCGTTGGGAAACGGCCTACGGCGGAGTCATCGTTTGATTGTTGCCAGTAGAAGAGTCTTTCAGCTGGACGTAGGAAGAGCAGCGTTCACCGACAAAAGTGGAGATGAGACAAGGCGAGTTTCTTCATCGACTTCTAGAATTGCAAATTCCGTCCAATTCCAGCGCGTGGTCCCGCTTTCAGATATCTCCCCCCCTGATCCTTTTAGAATTGGACGTCTCTTGTTTTTTTTTTCGCCATTGGAGAGAGAGCGGAACCATTATAGCGTGCTGCCCTGTTGCATATTGATTGATGCAATCCCTTGCATTCTAGCGAAGTGAGCAGGAGAGCTGCGATTGAAAATTGAAATCCGTTGTCAGCGTGCGGAGTGTCATCTAAACAACGTCCAGCAAATTAATGTACTGATTATTATGTAATGAAATTGTAAGTGAAAGGGAGCGATTATTGCCCATAATTGTTGTGTTTTTCGTGAAATAGTATGTGCGTTCTTGGTCAGTATTTTATGTAAACTTTTTCTTATATTTTTCCTATGTTGCCCTGATAGTAACTGTATAACTATACAAATAATTGTTTCGAATGTAAAGCGATCGTTGATGAGGAATCGCGGGAATAGATTGTGAACTTGAGATTTGTGTAGCCACTGTAAGAAAATTTTCCGTTATTTTTTTTTTGGCATGTACAGATTAGTTACAGGTTGTAATTTAATTATTAGAGTGAAATGTTATTTTATGCAAATGTGAAAATTATAAAGTTTTCGGTTTTTATAATATGATACAATATATGTATGGAATTTGTCATCCTAATTATTTCTTGTCTCTCTCTGAATTGTTAAAGTAAAAAAAAAAAAAAAAATTGCAAAATATGTAAGTTTGTTGAATAAATTTATTGACATTGTTAAACGATATTAATAAGTTTTACTAATGGAAAAACTTATTTTCAAGGGGGTGATGCGAGTGTAGTAATGCTTAGTTAAGAATATTGATTTCTGTTTGATTAATTATTAAAATGTTTAATATAAATTATTTACGAAAAATTGTGAAATTGTTTAAAATGGGTACAGTTGGCAGTCCTGAAGAGGAGGCCAAAAGAGCGGGCTACCCATAAGGGAGTCAGTCTTGAGGCAACGCGTTACGCGATAGGTTGACGAAATGTAACGTAAAGTTAATTAAGTGTCCCTCTCCGACCTAAATTATTATAATAGAAATTTCATGCTCGCATACCCCTAACTTAACTAAACCATTCTCTCGGCCTCCATTCAGGACTGCCAACTGTACCCATTTTAAACAATTTCACAATTTTTCGTAAATAATTTATATTAAACATTTTAATAATTAATCAAACAGAAATCAATATTCTTAACTAAGCATTACTACAACATACAGATAATTATAATGTAATGTCTGTGTTCATAAAGATAAACAATTAATATGATTGTAAACAGCGTTGAACTCCATGTAGTTTACTAGTCTTATACAGTAATAAGGTTCTATTATGATTACTGCAAGTCTATATGTGTAGATTCTTAAGTTAGTAAAGGTTTAAAGCTGCACACGGATTCTACAAACAGCTTTATTAGTACTATTGTTACATAATAATTTGATATACACGAGACTGGTGGGTGGGGAAGGGGAATGAGGGAGTGTGGAGGTTGGTTGTGTAACGTCTATTTTTGGTTCAAATTCACAAGTATATAAAAAGTTGTATTGTGGTAGCTGTTCATATAGACTTGCAGTGATCATAATGGAACCTTATTACTGTATAAAACTAGTAAACTACATGGAGTACGACGCTGTTCACGATCATATTAATTGTTTACCTTTATGAACACAAACATTACATTATATGATAATTACCTGTATGTCAATGACTGCACATTCAATTGTCCTTTAGATATATATGACTGTGTTATATGTTGTTGGACACGGTTGTCCCCCCCTGCACCTCACCTTCCCCCAGTTGGGGTATCTTGACTAGCACTGCGGCGTTGCCACATGTACGGAGTCGCCTGTGAGGCGAGGAACATTACATATGCAGGCAACTGTATGTACGTATAATTGATACATGAATGCAAAGTTTCTGTAAACAGAGTGTAAAGGAAACCCAACACAACATACATAGTGGGGAGATTTTGTAATTAACATATTGATCCCACAATCTCTAGTGTTCTTATTTGAACATAAAAAAGCAGAGCCATCCCAAACAATTCGGCTGAAGGGACCGACAGTGAGTGCCAAACCGTAAGCTATATTCGTTTTTCTGGGCGACAAGCTTGACCTTCGCGAAATGAGGAATCATCGCACGGAACATTTGAAAGGTTGAAAAGTTGTCGGCAAACAAGCCTATTTAACCAATCATTTACTTTAATTAAGCGAATAGCTGAAACTTCCCTACCCTCACCAATTCAACTACAGTATGTATATATATATATATATATATATATATATATATATATATATATATATATATATATATATATATATATATATATATATGGTGATTGGATTGACAGGGATGCTCATACACTCATTTAGCTTAACAGTTTTGCTTGAAATTTCATACCGTCCGTGGGATTCAATCTCGGAATCCTCAGACTGCGGGCAAATGAGGTAAGTGAGGTAAGTGCTATTGCTGATCAATGCAGGTAAGTGAGTAGTGCCACTTCTGATCGATGCAGGTAAGTGAGGTAGTGCCACTTCTGATTGATGCCTTACTCTCACTTTATAAAGTGCTTTGAAATGATAGTAAGAAAGAAAAATGACACCTCTTAGAAAGTGACGGGTATAAGATCGAAATCAATACCGATTTAGAACTAGAAAGTCTAACTTAATACCAAAATCACCAAAAACGAGTGTGTAATATATATATATATATATATGTGTGTGTGTGTGTGTGTGTGATGATCCAAAAAGTGTTCCCAAAAATAGTTTTGTAAAAAGTTATTTTTGGGAACACCTTTTTGGATCACCTTTTCTGGAGAGAGAGAGAGAGAGAGAGAGAGAGAGAGAGAGAGAGAGAGAGAGAGAGAAGGGGAATGAAACTTACTTTTACAAAATATACTTGTATAGGGTTGGAAATGAATATACTGGCAATATTTCATCACCTATATATATATATATTATATAATATATATACATACACACGAGTATGTTGGAGAGGGTGCGCGCTCTAGTAAACTCTAGCTTTTTTGTCTTTGCTTCATCCTTCAAGTTGCTGGCCTTCACCGTGACCTTATCCATTCTTCTACACTTCTTTGACTCCGAACATCGTCACCAAACATGTTCAAACATGCAGCAGGAGAGTAGCACGATCTGCGTGCTAATTTCACTCTGTAAAAAAAAAAAATACGAAAGAAAATTACAGTTAAATTTTGGGAAGACCGTGCATGTAAAATCATCTCGAGGGAAACATAAATCCTTGGTAATGTTGGCGCCCCTAAATCGATTAAGATTGGTTCCAGGCTCTACGTATCATACTTTTAAAAGTGGATGAGTTAGCTGACAGATTCATGGAAAATGGGATGCGTGAGTCTCAAGTGGGTCTGTTGATTTGTTGCAAAAGAAAATACCCTTATTTTCAGATTTTTTACAACGAGTTTCAGTGTATTTTAATTTACAATATTAAAAGATTCAGAAATAATGTAAAAGATACTTTGAAATTAGCTCCGCGTAAATATTGGAAATTAGTGCGAATATGTGCTACCTTATAAATTTTATATACTCTGATACGTATAAAGGAGCAAGGTGCCTTGAGTACGACGATTTTTGTGCTAAAGAAAAGTAATCTTTCCTTTTTCAGTATTTTAGTACGGCATTTTCAGTGGTGAGTATGTATAGGCCTAAACAATTATTTTTGTTCAACGCTTAATTCAGATGCACACGTGTAGGGTTATATTTTCCTTCTGATTTTCGTACCACAAAACGTACCTCGAGAAACGGGGCATTAATGAGAATAAAAGTGAAATGAGTCAAAGTAAATGAAAACAAAATAAGACATACTGACATACTGAAATCGAATTCAAAGTAAATGAGAACAAAATAAAACATACTGAAATCGAGATTCAAAGTAAATGAGAACAAAATAAAACAGTGAAATCGAGATTCAAAGTAAATGAGAACAAAATAAAACATACTGAAATCGAGATTCAAAGTAAATGAGAACAAAATAAACATACTGAAATCGAGATTCAAAGTAAATGAGAACAAAATAAACATACTGAAATCGAGATTCAAAGTAAATGAGAACAAAATAAAACATAGTGAAATCGAGATTCAAAGTAAATGAGAACAAAATAAAACATACTGAAATCGAGATTCAAAGTAAATGAGAACAAAATAAAACATACTGAAATCGAGATTCAAAGTAAATGAGAACAAAATAAAACATACTGAAATCGAGATTCAAAGTAAATGAGAACAAAATAAACATACTGAAATCGAGATTCAAAGTAAATGAGAACAAAATAAAACATACTGAAATCGAGATTCAAAGTAAATGAGAACAAAATAAAGCATACTGAAATCGAGATTCAAAGTAAATAAAAACAAAATAAGACATACTGAAATCGAGATTCAAAAATTCATTTTAAATTAAATTTATGAAAGTAATACTCGTACATTAGAACTAAAACAAAAGTTCAAATTGATGTCTTGTTTAGGGAGTTACACTCGTGAGGAAAAGGCGGAGGCTTTTTCCTCACGATTGTAACTCACTTCCACATTAGCCATTGCGTGTTATTCTACCTGCAACAAAAAACAGCTCTAAAAACAAGTCATCACGTTGAACAGTTGTTTTAGTTCCTATGTATTACCTTTGTAAATTTACTGTAATTTAAAATAAATTTTCCTATGAGACCGGACTTATGGGACACCCTGTATATGTAGTGGCGGTCAAAATTATGGTGTCACGACGGAAAATAAAAAATAAAACTACTGTATGGTGGTATTAGTTAGGTTTAGTGTCGTAAATGAAAAAAAAAACAGTAGTACCGTTTGTAGGATGAATATTTTAATGGAAATTAAGTTACATTTTTGCTTTATAATACTACAATAATTTGTTATGGTGCTAACGTCTTTACATCAAAAAATCCTCTTTTCTGCCTTATCACAGTTTGACATATTTTGGGTACCGTTTTCAACAATTTTTCCAAATATTCTGGTGTAAAATTATTCCATTTTTCTTGTAGATATTCCCAAAATTGAGTGGAGTTAGTTGGTCCTAGCGATTTTACCTTTCTGTCAAGTTCATCCCACATAATCTCAATTGGGTTGAGATTTGGAGATTGAGGAGATCAATACATTATTCTAAATTGATACCTCCATCTTCACTTTCTATTCAGATATCTTCGGTAACATAGTGCTGTATGTTTCGGGTCATTTATCTTAATGGAAGATGAAGATATTACCAGTCAAACGATGACCCGAAGGAATGGCATAATGATGTAAGATACGATGGTACCTCTCTTTGTTGAGGTTTCCTTCAATTTTCACTAGGTCCCCAACCCCATCACTATAGCAAAACAGCACATACCTTTACATTACCACTTCCATGCTTGACTGTAGACGCTATGCAGTTCTTTTTGAACCTTTCTCTAGTTCAAATTTGCTGTCATTTGTCCAGAATACTTGTTTCCTGTCTTCTAACGTAAAGTTTTGGTGTTCTCTTGCCCATTTCAATCGCTTTTGCTTATTGCCACGCTTCAATAAGGTTTTTTAATAGTTATACGCCCATTCAATCATGCCTCTTTTAGTTATCTTTATACAGTTAAACATGAGACGCTCTTTTTTTATGTTAAATTGTGCTCAGTGGCTAGTTGAGGTACTGCCAGGAATTTATTTCTTTTAGACTTCCTAACCAATAATCTATCTTCCCTAACTGTCGTCTATCTTTTTCTTCCCCTGTCCTTCTTGTTGTTTACTGAGAGTGTCTCCTCTTGTCTTTTAACGGTTTTGGACACTCCATTCTGAGAAACGCCACTTCTACGTGCAATATCTCTATGAGATAGCCTAAGACGATGCAGAGCCATTATTTCAATGCGTTTCTTTCTAGGAACTTCTTTCCTGGGGCCATTATTAATTTGTGAAAAAGAAAAATTGTTGCTTCATAAATACTGAGTATTTTCAATGGGAAAACAAACTTTATATGTATTTCTCAGTGCTTAAACAATGTTAGACAACTAACCCGTGTGAAATATGTTAAAAGAGCCGAAAGTTTTAGAATACATAAGAATATCTAAGTAAATGCAACACCTGCATCAAGAAAATCAAAGTTTATAAATTTCATAAATGTAGGATTAAATACAAACTACTAAAGATAAGAGAACTAAAAGATCAATGCAACTTCTTACATAGGTCTATTGCATTATGTAAAATTGCATTGATTTTGGCACCAGGGCTTTAAAGCTATAGCACATTTTTCTCGTGACACAATAAATGTAATCGTTATTATATATATATATATATATATATATATATATATATATATATATATATATATATATATATATAGAGAGAGAGAGAGAGAGAGAGAGAGAGAGGAGAGAGAGAGAGAGAGAGAGAGAGAGATCAACTGTTGCAGCAACTAAAAAACGTACAAAATTAAATATTTTACAGTTAACAATTCCAAATTTTTAATTCAACAAATGCAAATTATTTCCTTCGCAACAACAAAGATCATGTGACGGAAGGGACCTACAGCTTTATGTGGAATTTGAACCGTGGGTCGCTACATCATCCGCGTTCAAATGATGTAACGACCCGTCTAACTTCTGAACAGACTCAATATCGCTTAAGGTCCCCGACCTAAAGGAAAGCGGTGTTGGAATATGGCCCTTCAACCATGTAATGATTGTTTTTATCATGCTTACTTTCAGTGTTGACAAATTTAAATGGTTGAACATATAAAAAAGTGGTCAGACAAATAATGTGGTTGTTTCCACCAAGTTTTTACTTTATTTATTTATTTTTATAGCTAGACCGCAATTCCTGCTATACAGGAGGGGAAAGAATTGGGCTTGGGACATGAGATTTGTGATGAGGTTTGTTTAATGTGTGTGTGTGTGTGTGTGTGTGTGTGTGTGTGTGTGTGTCATTATATTCGAGGCCTGAGCATGACAACCATGAACCTTAAAAATAAAATCCCTTTCTATGCGCCTCAGTGGTTAGCATCGCTGACTACGAACCTACCGGTCTCGGGTTCAATTCCCGGGGCTTACCCAGCTGTTCATCCCCCCAGAAAAAATAGGTTGATAGATAAATGGGTACTCTGGGTGGTCTAGTGGTTAAAACGCTGGGCTGCCGATCGGAAAATCGTGAGATCGAGTCCGGGCATGGACTTCGTAATTTCTGACCATTTGTGGTGGGTCGTGGTTCGAATTCTACGTTAAGCTGTAGGTCTAAGGTGGAGCAACAAGCTTGACCTTCGAAAAAAATGAACAATTGGAGCAGAAGCAAAAACCCAGGTTATTATGAATGGAAAGAGACATCTCGCGGTCAAAGGGAATATTCCCTGGTTAAAATAAAAATCAGGTTTGGCATTCAGTCACAAACAAGAGGAAAAAATAAATTCATATGAAAACAAAACTCTGAAACAATTGGATACCTATTCATTATACGCTTCAACACTTCCAAGAGAGAGAGAGAGAGAGAGAGAGAGAGAGAGAGAGAGCTGTCATGTTTCCCAATGGCATATTCCGATAAGAATACTGTAATTAAACTACTTGTTACTAAAAATACAAAATTAAACGTTAATGTGTAAACCTATATGGATGTAATGTGTGTGTGTGTATATATATATATATATATATATATATATATTTATATTTATTTTCACTTGTAAAAAGGCGGATTCGATGAGATTTAATCGAGGTGTTTAAAAATGATTATGCATTATTACTCCCCATTATGCATGGGGAGTTCTTAAATTGTAGGTCTGGCCAGTTGGAAGTACCCTCTGGACCAGTGCTCCTTTAAATGTCTACTTTGAAATTTCCTCGTACACTTAGTCCTCCCCCCCACTTTAGAGAGATTTCTCCGATTGCTTTGTGCCCCACATTGCATGATCAACCATCGAGCAACTCATTTTTAATCACTTGCCTCATAAACACCCCTAAATGGGAGACTCTTGAATTCGCCGGACAAACAACGGGTGATCACCCACGAAACACTTCCATTACCTATAGGGGACAAGTACACGGGGATAGATACAGGGACCTCCACTGATATTCCTCGACGGAAAGAGATTTTCTCTGCTCTCGTGGTGGCACAACACCGCGAAGTACGAACAACTCAATATATCACTTCCCGCATAAATACCTTTCACGGCGGGAGACCCAAGTTGAATACTCGCGACATTCAAAGAGCTGGCAGACACATACACATGACAGACAACATGCTCAGACACTCGCCTGCCTTGTTAATAGACTAGATAAGTGTTTTATAGAAATGTATAGTAATTTATCTTGGTAATCGGACTCAATATACAGGGTGTCCATAAAGTCACGCATCATAGTAACATAAGCAATGTCTATTTATTTACGTCTCCATCATGCCAAATATGTTGAGGAACATTCAAAGAAACCTGCTTCTTCGTTTACAACACATGTTTTGAGATTGGTAGGTATCATTTCGAACAAATAAATAAAACAAAATAAATAAATAAACAAAATAAATATATCCTCCTATGATGTGTGACTTTATGGACACCCTGTATGATAAATCTTCTGTACGGTGGCCTTGGAAGACAGAATGAGATAATTGGACTCATGGTGTGAATGAACTCTGAAGCTATTCTTTTCATTATACTTTTTCCTACTTTCCTATAAATCTTCTTTCAGCACTATTTTCTGTCAGCAGTGGCTGGCGAAGGAGAGGGAGAGAGCCTGTCTGTTCTATACTTTACTATTACTAGTTTACTACTATTCCTGTTTGAAAGCTTTACACGTCTATAAGTGTAAGCATGGTATAAGTTTTTAGTGGTCTCTTTTCCATCGCTATTTTAACTTTATTACTTCCTTCTTGGGCTAGCCTAGAGTGGATCTTGGGGGTCTTTGTTAGCCTGTAATTCTGTAACTCTGTAATGTCGACGCCGAAAACTATTTCACCTTCAGAAATGCAGACCGCAATCGCAGCAATGGTTTAAAATTAGTGGGGTAAACATTTTAATGCTAATGAAGCTAAGCATTTCTTCCTCAGTCGTATTTGTTAATTTGTGGAATGGATTGCCAGCCACCGTAGTTCAAAGTAATTGGATCGAGTCCTTTAAAAAGAGACTAGTTAGAAGCATTTATTAGCGCATAAAAGTGTTGTAGAAATTTCAGTCAGATTCTTTCCTCTTTGCTTTAAAATTTTCGCTTATCTTTTAAATTTCCCTCATTTCTTTCAACCTCTCTTCTTTGCTTTGCTTTAAAATTTTCGTTTATCTTTTAAATTTCCCTCATTTCTTTCAACTTCTCTTCTTTGCGTTGCTTTAAAATTTTCGCTTATTTTTAAATTTCCCCTCATTTCTTTCAACCTCTCTTCTTTGCGTTGCTTTAAAATTTTCCCTTTTTTTAAATTTCCCTCATTTCTTTCAACTTCTCTTCTTTGCGTTGCTTTAAAATTTTCGCTTATTTTTAAATTTCCCCTCATTTCTTTCAACCTCTCTTCTTTGCTTTGCTTTAAAATTTTCGCTTGTCTTTAAATTTTCTATCATCTTTTAACCTTCCTTCTTAAACAGACAGCCACGTAAAGACCAGCCGGTCTGTTGCTGTTTGGTGCCCTTTGTATTCTTTTGTATTCATATATATATATATATATCATATATATATATATATATATATATATATATATATATATATATATATATATGTAATTTACATTGACTTATTCACCTATTTATCAATCAGGCAGGTAAAAGATATTAATGTCCACACCTCGTTAAGGTGTATGTGACCTTTGGTGGCGAAGGTACTCTGAAAGACATTTCACACCACCCGCTGAGGTGGTAATATACCGATTACTGATGTAAAATGTAGAGGCCTTAAAAGTGAAATCGATCAGATCAGACGAGAATATTGGGATATATATATATATATATTATATATATATATGAAATCAGTCAGGAGGGCCAAAAACTGGCACAGCGCTCAGGCCAACTAATATGGCCCATTACTCTAATTCCTGGATAATTAATTATTACCAACGTCATCGGGATTCGAACCCCGACGTCAGTTTCTTCACTTCGTTCATAAGGAAACAATGTTACTCAGTGGGTTTCCGACGCTGGTATAATATATATATATATATATATATATATATAATATATATATATATATATATATATATAATTTTAAGCAATGACTATAAACGGTTTCGAGGTGATTTTATTCCTACTTCCTTTTTACTACTACTACTAATAATAATAATAATAATAATAATAATAATAATAACAGTAATAATAATAATCTTTATTAAAAAAGACCACATTACAAAAAATACATTACATCCATATAGGTTTACAAAATGTTGGCATTAACGTTTAATTTTGTATTTTTTAGTGACAAATAGTTTAATTACAGTATTCTTATCTGAATATGCCGTTGGGAAGCATGACGGCTTTTCAGGCAACATCCGTCATTAATAATAATTAACATTTCAGTCAATTATATAATTAATTGTTAAATTTTGTAAACATTTTATTCTCATTTCATTATTAATCAAATGAAGTTCTCTTTGAATAAATTATATATACGATTACAAAATTGAAATTTCAAGAAACTATTGGCCCCACCTTCGTGAATAAAAAAATAATAATAATATTTTGGTAATGCAGGGAATAATTTGTTGGAGGAGAAAGATGTCGTTAGTTGACGACTGTAAGTTCATTAAGTGAAAAAAGATACCTTCGTAGAGGACAGAATAATGTTCACTTCATACAAAAACATTACCTGAAGTTACTCTGAGTTGTTAAATTGGTTCCAATTAGTAAAATAATATTAATTTTCAACTGTACGCCTAGGTGGTGTAGTGGTTAGCGTCGCTCACTATGAATCCATCGGCCCCGGGATCCAGACCCGATGACGGCAGGCGGCGCGCAGCAAAACCTAGCTATTCATCCTTCCATACAATAAAAAAAAATTGGATGGTAGATAAATGGGTACCCTGGGTAAAACGCAGGCAAAACCAAGGTTAACCAAGGTTATGCATAAAAGTACTGTATCCCTTTTTTCAGAACTTATACTTTCCGACTCTTCTTGTGTCATTTTACGAACGTTTTTGATTATATAACAAGTTTTATTTGTAAGAATGGTCAAGTTATTATATACTTTAAAGCAAGCGTGTTGACGCTGCGATATATATGTACAGTACGTCCAGTCAACAATCATTTTTAATTGGGTTGTTTCTACAGTAATTTCCTCAATATGCAGAAGCAAAATTATTATTTTTCCGTGTGACAATTGTTAACATAATTGAAATTTGATTACTCTTCTTATAAATGGATTATATAGTAAGAAATGTCTTTGTTCGCCATTTTGACTTTTCGCAAGGTGTTCTAGCCTTTGGGACGGGTACGTTTAGAGAAGGAGTTTCGAATCCCTGGTAAAACCAAAATTTGTTACACTTTACGTAATGTATTCAGTGTTAAAACTTAAATCACTGTTAATAGGTTAAAATACAAGAAAGAAATTGCATGCTGTAACGCTCTGTAAATGAAGATTAACATTTTCTCTAACAGATGGTACCTTACATTCGAATATTTTGGCCTGCCATAAACTGATTTATAAAGCTGAAAATATATGTAATTATTGGTTCCATTTGTAAGCGTTTTGAATCAACCTGTGTTTCTCACGAAACTGGGGCGTTGAATATAATCAAATTTATATATTCATTATGGTGAAAAATGTCATTCTCGGTATATTGATGAAAAAAAGTTTCATCAATTTTTTTTTTTTATTACTAATTATTAATTCTTCGGGATACAGAACTCTAAATTTTCCGTAATAATTATTTAATCTTAAGTTGTTCATATATCACAGACATAAAGTTGAAACACAGCGGATAACAGACTTAAACTCTTTCGCATTGATGATGCCACTTCCAACAAGCCTTCGGTGAAAACCTTGTTCAGAGGGTTGTCAAAGCTTTGTTATTTGACAATTTTACAAGGTTTGTAATGGCGCCATCGCCTGAACATGTTTTAAAAATTGTTTACTAAAACAAATTAAAACGATTTACTTCACACAACATCAAACTGACTCAAGCTGGGACATTTTTGCTCATCCAATTCGGTGTCGTTCTTGAGACACATAAAAAAAATTACTGTATGAAACGTTTCAAAGATTCGTGGGGAGTCATGAGTTACTTTTAATGAGTTACTAAATGTCTAAATGCTTCAAAATAATAAAACATATCATGAATAACTTGTAATGCCTTATTATGAACTACTTACAACAACATACGAGTAATCTTGATTTTGTGTGTTACATGACCGAATTTCATCCCAAAGGCTCTTTAGAAAACAGCATTAGCGAAACTTTTTTTTTTTAATTCGAGTCAAGTTCAAAAACTCCCTATTTCATTATGGTCATGATAATCCAACATTTCATTCGTAAATTTTCCATAATCTGTCCATATTTGGAATAAAAGCCATTTGTCTGGGAGTAGTTTGACGTCGTTTAATCTGACTGGAAGACAAGGAAATGTTCTCTGTTAGATAGATTACTAATTGACCAAGAATACTGATTGGTGGAATTCAGAAAAGGAAAGTACTTAAAATTTCTGTGTTTCATTTGAAGCATGTGTTTATTTTGCGAGGAAATGAGTAATAATGGTAGAATCAAAGAACTAAACTCCAGGACACGAGACTGGATCAAAATCACTGGTAAACCTTCATGGTTTATACGAATTAAGTTAAAACACTTCGACTATAACGCTTTCCTCCGAGCATATTGGAAGTTCAATACATCCACATAAGTGGATGATATGCTCATGACTTCAAATAATGATAATTATAATAATAATAATAATAATAATAATGACTACTACTACTACTACTACTACTACTAAAAATAATAATAATAATAATAATAATAATAATAATTCAAACTCTTTATTGTTCAATAGAAGCATAATTTATATTAATAAGGCCATGGAATTTTAAGTATAATTTATCTGAAGAGCTGCCAGATACGAGAGGCAAGAATTCATGGTAAGAATTACTGACATACATTATACACAATTTATACGTTTTGGGTCGTGACGTTTATATACAGTAATTCGGGTTCATTCTCCAAATAATAACTTAATAGAATGCAAAGTTAAAGAACGTGGTGTAGAAGGACGAGGTATAGAATACTGTAAACAAATTATTTAGCAAGAATGTCTCATGTTGGTGAAGGAGAATCATCGGCATTATGATGGAGATGAACTGTACTTATAGAGAGCTGCCAGAATAGAACGAGCAAATTTTATGATACAATATGACATGTAAACACAATCTTTACGACACAGGCAAAAGAGAAACATGCACTTATTATCTAGTATAACGTCTCCATTGATCCACTGATCTCATGAAGGGCTACGATATACAGAGGGTCGACAAAAGTAAATAGATACCACGATGATTGTCCTCAAGAACAAATGGCAAAGCTCACCAATGGAATGATAGAACGTGTGTCAGCTTTACGTAATGCAAAGAGAAAAGCAACACCATTCTAAATGTATTGATTCAGTCAATCTGTTACTATTTATTGACTTTCATTATCAAATAACAAAACTATGAAAAATCCTAAAGTGTCTATTTACTTTTGTCATCCCTCTGTATATGTCTTAGCATAAAGGCAAGGAATTTTTGTACCATGGCGCGGTTGAGAGCTTACTAATAATAATAGGGTTGGTATTGTCTACCCTCTTTCTTAACGAAACGAGTCAATTGGACGGAGGGAGCCTACAGTTTTATGTACGTGGAATTCAAAACGCGAGTCGCTACATCATTCCAATGTAGAGGACGATCACCTCACTCCCCCAATTATACTGAACAGACTGAACGTCACTTAATCCTTTCACGACTGGTGGGACTAACGACCCACTAGAAATAATAATATAAACTGTATTACAGTGCAACGCTTCTACAAATGCATCTACATGTTTATATAGTTTTAGTTAAGTTGTCGGAAAAGGAACCCAAAATGTATCATTTAAGTGACCAGTGATTGAAATATTTAGTTCTGAATAACAGCAAAACCTTATTTTTATTTAAAGAAACGTATACCCGTCGTTAAAGGGCTAACTTCATTGATTTAATGTAAGCGGCATTGTGACGTGCCCACGATGTAGCCCAAAAGATTATACTAAAGTTCACATGAAGTATCTTTTAAAGCTGCCACATTCAGATATGGGAAATCTTTGTTTTTTGCAGCTAAGTGTGAATGTGCTTCTAAATGTAGTTTGTGTGAAGGCTTCTTGGAAGCTAGAAACTGCATATCCTTTGGTCTCGTTCCAACATACAATTTTATTTAACTGCAAAATACGCTGCAGGAGCAGTGGGTAAGAATGAATACAAATTTAGCAAAATTCTGCGGTTTCTTGATGAATCCCCAGTCAGTTTTTCAAGTGTCCCAAATGCACCCACACCATTTCAAAACAAAACAAAACAAAAATTTTGAACTGCGAACAGGATTCTTGAAATGCTTCAGTCGCCATACTACATACCCATGTGTGTTCATAGTTAAACTGAAACTCGTCTAACAGAACAAACCTAAAAAATAACAGGTCTGTGTATCATGTATTTAGCTGGTTGTAATCTCTGTTTTATATTGACGGCTATAAGTAAACATTTTCGTCGAGGAGCACACTTTACAACTATCGTTGAGTTGCATGTTCGTTGTTCCAAGGTGACAGTATCTGCGGTGCATAAGAGCCTTGCGCGTGGAATACACCTCACCTGGCAAGCAAGAACCCTCTATACTCCTTCTGTAACCACTGATGACTGTCGAGCACAGCAAAATTCAGTTTTAAAAAAAGAAAAAGAAAAAGAGTTTATTCAGTTCCCAAAAGTGTTGAAAGTCAAACTTCATTTTGAGATAATAATAAATTACTGATTCTTTTTGCCTTTGTACTTTGAGAAAGAAATATATAAACTCGGTTTTTTATTTTATTTTCACGTAATACTACAGCCTACCTGACCAAAAAGAACAAAGACCAAAGACCTGACAAAGTTCTTCCATGTGATAATGATTAAATTTAAACAGTTCTCTCACGCTTCAAAGGGAGTCATCATAACCGAATGCAGTTATTATTTATCAGAGAATCAAAGACCTAAAATAGAATCCATGTTTATACAAAGTTAAATTTTAAAGTACTTCCACCGACTTTTTAGAGTGGATAGAGCAAAAAGTTAAAAAAAAAAAAAATGTTTTAATAATTAAACGAGGAAAAAACCTGCATGTAAAAAAAAAAAAATCAAGTCATTATTTTTATATTAATTACCCTTGAAACTCGCCTCGTATTTTGATACATGTTAAATACATTTAAAATTATCAGAACAATAGCTATAAAAATTATTTTATACTAAAACCTTGACAATAAAATACATTGGCAATGTGTTCAAATAACTTCAGCATAAAATGATTTTGTTAAAAAGAACGAGAATACAGGTCTTCCTTCCATGATTTTTAGTTTTTACACTCTGTTAGCCACTCCTAAAAAAATTCTCTATGTAATCTGCACATCAGTTACACATTTAAACGTAACTTTTATGTAACAATGAATTCACTATGCAACATTAACGTAACTTTTTCAGCTTTTACAAATTTAAAATTCTTTTATGTTATTTCGTTCCGTAACTTTTTGTTGCTAAAAAAAATAAGATTTATCTGTTATTTGGTTTTCTAACAATCTCTTAACTTTTTGTTGGTTTTTATTCCTCTTTTTTACATATCTTGGGCGTAACGTTTTAACAAAATGAAAACTATACAAATTCTTCCAGTTAAGTATAATCTATAAAGTTTCGTAACTTACATAATACATAATTTGTATAGCATAACATGTATAGCATATAGTTATGTATTTTGGGCGTAACGTTTTAACAAAATGAAAACTATACAAATTCTTCCAGATAAGTATAAGCTATAAAGTTTCGTAACTTACATAATACATAATTTGTATAGCATACCATGTATAGCATATAGTTACATATCTTGGGCGTAACGTTTTAACAAACTGAAAACTATACAGATTCTTCCAGATAAATATAATCTATAAAGTTTCGTAACTTACATAATACATAATTTGTATAGCATACCATAAGAACTGAGATTCTAATTAAAATAAGGATGTTTTGATAATTATATTTTGCAGTTAAATGTAATTACTATAACCATATGATATTATTTAGGTGCCTGGCATAAGATAAAAAGGATCACCTGAAGATCAGGGCCCTAGCCTTCTTTAGTTAGCTTTATAAGGCTAACTAATGAAAATATCACGACCTAACCTAACTAATCGTCAAAGGCGTACAGTTGACCTAACGATTGGTTAGGTTAGGTCGTGATATTTTCGTTAGTTAGCCTTATAAGGCTAACTAAAGAAGGCTGGAGGCCCTGATCTTCAGGTGATCCGAAAAATGAATACTGAACTTTGGTTATATACAAATTTGAATCTGAATTAGTGTACCTATATGGCATATTTGGAAATGCACAATAGACGAGAGGGTGAGCTTGGTTTTAATGTATGGAATACCAAGTACTACAAATCGATCATTCGTTACAAAATTTGAATTCTGTAGCGATTCATCGATTTGTAGTACCTGGTATTCCATACATCAATCGCTACAAAATTTAAATTCTGTAGCGATTGATAGATTTGTAGTACTTACCTGGTATTCCATACATTAAAACGAAGCTTACCCTGTCGTCTATTGTTAATTTCGCAGCCATCCCCTCCCTAAAAAGAAAAAAATAATATATTATAGTCAACACTGAAAATTCCTATGGTGCGCGACTTTTGCGCCATCCTGTATATATTTCAGATTTATTCTTCAGGACTGTGCGTATCTACAGTACAATACAAGTCCTGTATTTTTTTAAAAGTTTTATTATATTTTTGTTTTAATTATTATTTGAATTACTTCTAAATATTGTTTATGTTGTGTAGGATTATTAAATGGTTTATTTACCACTTTGTGTGCTTTGGTTTTCCAATGAAAATAGTGTTTATTTTAAATAAAAGTCCGTTACGAGAAAGTTAAACCTGGAAAAAATTACAGGAATTGACGAAAACAAAAATTACGACAACGTATATATATATATATATATATATATATATATATATATATATATATATATATATATATATATATATATATATATATACACGAGGTGTGTTCAAAAAGTTCCCGAACTGGTTATGCTGCACGCGCGTCATGTGATGAATGTTGTAGTGTGACTCAGTCTGTGTCCAAAGACGGTTATCGCTTGTTAATATCGTATTTTGTTCTCTTAATATTTACTGTTTTGTGAAGTCATTTTGCGTGTTTTGTCGCATTTTGTGCATTTGAATAATGGATTGGCTATTGTTGAAGAACAACGTGTATGCATAAAATTTTGCGTTAAGCTGGGCAAGACTGCTTCTGAAACCCATGCCATACTGAACACAGCATTTGGCAATGACGCCTTAAGTCGGACAACCACTTTTGAGTGGCACAAGCGCTTTAAGGAAGACCGAACGTCGACGGAGGATGCAAGGGTGGGACGACCTTCCACTTCAAGAACTGATGACACTGTTGCTTGTGTTCGTGAAATAATGCGAGGGAACCGTAGACTGACAGTCAGGGAAGTCGCAGACGAAGTGGACATTTCGATAGGATCATGCCACACGATACTCAGAGAGAATTTGGGGATACGTCGTGTGTCAGCCAAATTTGTGCCACGACTCTTGACTGCCGAGTAGAAAGAGCAACGTGTTGTTGTGTCTCAAGACCTCCTTCAACGTGCCAATCTTGATAAAAATTTTCTCAGAAACATCGTTACGGGTGACGAGACGTGGGTGTACGGGTATGACGTTGAAACAAAACACCAGTCATCGCAATGGCAGTGCGCCACGTCCCCGAGACGGATAAAAGCACGGCAAGTCCGATCGAATGTAAAGGCAATGCTGGTCGTTTTTTTCGATTACTACGGACTCGTTCATTACGAATTCGTCCCTAGAGGTCAAACGGTTAATCAACAGTTTTATTTGGAAATACTGAAGCGCGTGCGAGGCGCAGTAAGGAGAAAACGGCCTGAAAGTTGGAACGCCGGAATGTGGATGTTGTACCATGACAATGCGCCCACACACACACACACACACACACACACACACACACACACACAGCGTTGTCAATTCAGCAGTACCTGTCGAAGCACGAAGTCGTAGTCGTTCCCCAGCCCCTGTATTCTCCAAATCTGTTCCCGGCAGACTTTTTTCTTTTCCCCAAACTTAAATTTGCATTGAAAGGTCGAAGATTTCAAAGCGTGGAAGAAATTATTCAAAATAACAAACGAACTGAAGGCGGTCAGGAATACGGCCTACCACGAACGTTTTCAAATGGGGAAACGCCGTTGGGAGCGATGTATAGCTGCATAAGGAGACTACTTTGAAATGGACAACATCAATTAAATCGTAAGTGTTACCAGAAAGGTTTTATGGGATCAGTCCGGGAACTTTTTGAACACATCTCGTATATTCCAAATATGGCATAGAGTCGCATGTCATTAAATGAAACAGTTGATTTATGAAAAAATGAGAATTTTATACATTCTTTTATCGAAGAAAATTTATCGTCGCAAAAATCTCATTAAATCTAGTTGAGACTGCATGGCAAATTAACCTATAATATAATCCATATAATTCTATTCATTAATCATTATAAAGATTTTATAAACAGTTTTTAAAGGAACAAAAACATTATTTTTTACAGTAATTTATCAACTGTTATAGCCAATGAACTTTTATAGACATTTTTTACATAATTATTTATGTATTTCAAATTATATTATTACCTATAAAAATATCTGAACCATTATAATAGCAAAGGTTTTATTAATTTTTCAGTAAATGATGTTAAATTATTTTAATTTAGTTATACCTGGTTATTGTTTTTGTAAAATCATTAAATTCAACAATTTTGTAAATCAATTTACATTAGATTTACATCCTCGCAAAAATTATAAATAAAATAAATAGTAAAATAAGAAAAATATCATATATATATATATATATATATATATATATATATATATATATATATATATATATATATATATATATATATATATACAGGGCGTCCCAAAAAAATGTATACACACTTTAAATACTTATAAAGGCAGTGTTTATTAAAATACATTTCATTTTCAAAATGTAATAGAATCTACAGACATTATTTAATTGTTTTGTCAACGCCTGTTTTCAAACTGACGTCCGTTCTGGTCCAGGCACTGCTGATAACGCGAAGCAATGGAATCGCAAACATCACGAATCATTTCGTTTGGTATTTGTGTGCATTCTCGTTCAATGGCTGCTCTCAATTCAGCGACTGTTGCAGGTTTTATAGCGTAGACTTTGTCTTTTAAGTATCCCCATAAAAAAAGTCTAGGTGTGAGGTCTGGTGAACGCGGAGGGTATTCTACGAAACCCCTTCGTCCAATCCACATCCACATCGTGCCAAGTACCACTCGCAATACTCCACTCTTCGGTCCGGATCATCTTCATTAATAGCATGGACTAATCTTGGAATGTAACTTTTCCATTGACAGCGCTTCAAAATGCGTTGGACAGACGATTCTGAAATTCCTACCTCACGACTCGCTTGCCGCACAGATTTTCTTGGACTTTGGTGATACGTTTCCAGTACTCTTTCTTGCTTTGTGGGGCTTGTCGATGTCCGTGGTCTTCCGGAATGCTTCTTGTGGACATTCTGAACAGTTCCATCGGCTTCAAACTTATCTCTAATTCGAGTGATGGTAAGTCGCGTTGGTGGATCTGTTTGAAACTCCCTCCTAAACTGTCTTTGCACTTCAACTGCGTTTTCACACTTCCAGTAGCATTTTAGAATGAATTTCCTTTGTTCAAAGCTTAGTCTGACTGCCATTATTAATTCTAATGGGTTTAACTTGGAAAGAAAGAAACATCAATTGAGCTATCAGCTGTTAAAGTGTGTATACATTTTTGTGGGACGCCCTGTATATATATATATATATATATGGAAAATGATCGAAAAACTGGTACCAAACCTAAAACTAAACCCAATTACCATTCAAACACTGGAAAATAGGAAAGGCTGAATGTGTAGTGTTCCCAAATTAAAGGCCCGACAAGGGACCTCCTCAACCCTGAAGGAAAATAGCTTGGTTGTCAGGGGGGGGCCAAGACTTTTCAACCAGCTTCCTAAGGACCTCAGAAACGTAACGGGGATCAAAGTTGAAGTCTTCAAGAAAAGACTGGATGCCTGGCTCAGGACAGTACCAGATGAGCCGGGCGTGCCTGGCTATGTACGGTGGAGAGCGCAAGAAAGCAACTCGCTCCTCTACCAGGCCAGACCTAGAGGCGGGGCCACCAGCTTGACCTCGGTGTGAAGAGAGACCAACGCACGAAACAACATAAGGCATAAGGTAAGGTATACCTTGTTAGTATGTTGTACCTGGATATGTTGGGATGACAAAAGTAAATAGACAGCACGATGGTTTTCCTGAAGAACAAATAGCAAAGCTTGTCAATGGAATGCCAGAAAAAATCAACTATGTCTATGTACTTTTGTCTTTCCAACATATGAGGGGTCGCGCGTCTTAAGGTACCTAAGCACCACCACAGGCGAAAACGTGTTTTTGGTGGATATCACTATTTTTACCCTTCCTCTATCGCGTGGTTTGGGTTATAATGACCTTACGACACTAGAAGTAGAGTTGAAAACCTTATGAAGCGAACTACTTTTTTCACCTCTATCGCCAGCCAAAAGTTCACCCAAAGTTCGGCATAATAAGAAAATCAAAAAAAATAAAAAAAAATATATATATATATATATAAAATATAAAATATGAAAATCTATTCCAAAAACTCATCAACATCTTCATTAGCATACTTAGAACTCTAATTTAGCCAAAAATGAACGTTCTAGCTCAATTAATAACAGAGATACTATTGCCAGAATATTGCTGAACTTTGGAGGCGATTTCTGACGAATTTTAATTTTGGCGCTTAGGTACCTTAAGACGCGGGACCCCTTATATATTTAAACTTGAAATTTATCCTGCTAATTGCTCGTACCTTGAAAGGGTGTATTTGGCGGAGCTGCACTTTGTAAAAACAGTTATGCCTTTTCTTTTCTCTACGACTTAATCTGTTAACAACTGTGTCCGAAACGTTGATATATATATATATATATATTATATATATATATATATACAGGGCGTCCCAAAAAATGTATACACACTTTAACAGCTGATAGCTCAATTGATGTTTCTTTCTTTCCAAGTTAAACCCATTAGAATTAATAATGGCAGTCAGACCAAGCTTTGAACAAAGGAAATTCATTCTAAAATGCTACTAGAAGTGTGAAAACGCAGTTGAAGTGCAAAGACAGTTTAGGAGGGAGTTTCAAACAGATCCACCAATGCGACTTACCATCACTCGAATTAGAGATAAGTTTGAAGCCGATGGAACTGTTCAGAATGTCCACAAGAAGCGTTCCGGAAGACCACGGACATCGACAAGCCCCACAAAGCAAGAAAGAGTACTGGAAACGTATCACCAAAGTCCAAGAAAATCTGTGCGGCAAGCGAGTCGTGAGGTAGGAATTTCAGAATCGTCTGTCCAACGCATTTTGAAGCGCTGTCAATGAAAAGTTACATTCCAAGATTAGTCCATGCTATTAATGAAGATGATGATGATCCGGACCGAAGAGTGGAGTATTGCGAGTGGTACTTGGCAACGATGTGGATGTGGATTGGACGAAGGGGTTTCGTAGAATACCCTCCGCGTTCACCAGACCTCACACCAATAGACTTTTTTTTTATGGGGATACTTAAAAGACAAAGTCTACGCTATAAAACCTGCAACAGTCGCTGAATTGAGAGCAGCCATTGAACGAGAATGCACACAATACCAAACGAAATGTTTCGTGATGTTTGCGATTCCATTGCTTCGCGTTATCAGCAGTGCCTGGACCAGAACGGACGTCAGTTTGAAAACATGCGTTGACAAAACAATTAAATAATGTCTGTAGATTCTATTACATTTTTGAAAATGAAATGTATTTTAATAAACACTGCCTTTATAATTATTTAAAGTTGTATACATTTTTTTTGGGACGCCCTGTATATATATATATATATATATATATATATATATATATATATATTATATATGGGATGATTCACAATTAAACACGTGAAATGAGTGAATGATGCAAACCCACAAGGAAAAAGAAAAATGATTCCAAGGCTTTTCGTGTATTCAGAAGTACACTTCGTCAGGGAATGAAGGGGGAAGGCGAGATGACGAAAATATAACCTATGTACGACGGGACAGAAAAATAAAAATTAGCACATGATTAACATGAGTTGATTAAAGCCAAAAGGTATTTTAACAGGATATTATCAATTTTATACATTCCCACACTGTTATTGAAATTATTTTTAAAATGGATAAATGCGCATTCTAGAATAGTCCTTTCAATTATATATATATATATATATATATATATATATATATATATATATATATATAGATTTATAATATATATATATATATATATAGATATATATATATATATATATATATTATATATATATATATATATATATATTTTCAACTGCAAAGAACACGCAGTATAATTAACGTAAAGAACGACGCTTGTTAGAAGAACATCCGCGCAAGATGAGGGGGAGAACGAACAAATAAAAAATAAAAGGTACACCCGCGGAATCGAACCCGGGATCTTCCGATTGCCGGTCAGATATATATATATATATATATATATATATATATATAATTGCAATTATTGTACTTTTAAAAGCTTATACAGTGCCATTACAATGCCTGACTCTTACTTTATTTACAAAACCTACACGTAACTGTATTTACTTTTTATTTCTTCATTGATTTAACAGGACATTATTTGGTTCCTTCGTGCATATTGTCATGTCGTTACACCGTTCCCCTTCATATCAACGAATTTAAGCGACATTATGTCTGGGTATTAGTTGGATCAGTGACCGTTCTCCCCGTTCATATGATGTGGTGTTAGTACGAAGGAAAACATCACGCACTTTACAACAACGCTGGAAATATTACCATCCTCTTTTTTATGTATAGCGCGTTACTCATTTATACGTTAAAGGACATTATATATGACCGTTAACTGATTACTCTATCATTACTCGTTACTTTAACGTTATATACCTGTTACGCGGTATAAGGAACCCTTTTTCCTCGTGTAATTTGGTTTTTGCGGCATTGCAATAAGGCGCGTTAATGTAATGGAAGGAAGCGGCGGATCTCGGGGCCAGAATCGCTAATTGAGGTTGCTTGCTTCGTGCTCATTAAAGGCGATTCCGCTGTGAGCGACGCCAATTAGCCGCAGAAGGCCGCAATTAAGACCTACATGCGAGATAGGCGCAGATAAAGGGAGCCACAATGAGAAGCTGTGTGTATGTGTGTGCGTGTTTGTGTGTGTATGTGTGTATGTGTGTGTGTGTGTGTGTGTGTGTGCGTATGTAAAGTCAGTCACTCATACACGCATGCGAGTGTGCGTGTGCTGAAGTGTCCGCGTTTCCGTGTGCGTTAGAATCTGTTGATTGTTGGACATACACACGGAAAGATCGAGTAAAGGTGAAGAAAGAGAGAGAAGGAATTGGGACTGCCACGTATATATATATATATATATATATAGAGAGAGAGAGAGAGAGAGAGAGAGAGAGAGAGAGAGAGAGAGAATGTGTAATATTGAAATTGAGTACATTATATGTATTACGTCATGCCATTAATAAACTAATTATATTATAATCTAAACCTCTTTCATGATTTTTTCCTTTCAAATGAAGTTATTTAGACCTGTAATTTAGATTCTGGCACGCACAAAGAGAGATAGAGAGAGAGAGAGAGAGAGGAGAGAGAGAGAGAGGAGAGAGAGAGAGTCGTTATGCACTGCGGTTTGTATTCATTGGCTGGACGCGCGATGAAAAATGAATAGATTCTTACATACATCCCTTCCTCGCTGCGAACAATGATGGAGAAAAGCGAAGCCGCGCCAAACACCCCTAATCAGATTCCAATTCAAGATCCGACTTTACGCCGATTTGCTTCCCATTTATTACGAACCTTCATCAACATCGAGTAATCCGATACGCGGGGTATAAACCTCCAAACTGAGTCGTGGAACTGCGCGGAACTCTGTCACTGAAACCACCAAATCCAATTCGTAAATACACAGAACACAATTCCAGTCTGTTTCCAAAATGGCAAAACCTTTTTTCCAGGCTCCGTCAAAGAATAAGGGACCCGAGAGAGAGGAGAGGCCAAGTTCATGAATTGCCCATATGCAGTCCATCTTGTTTTGTTGTTTCGGAAAGCCTCGGTTAAGAGGCGTTACTGTGATTCGTTTCGGGCCATTACGAGGGAGGCTGGTTCGTCCAGTCATTTTTATTATAAGAGATCTTCATTATATATGAAAGGTATTCTTTCTCTGCGTAGAAGAGGGAAGTCTTCTTCATACATACGAGAGAGAGAGAGAGAGAGAGAGAGAGAGATACGTTGAGATTTTTTTTATTCTTTTTTTTTGTATATATTATATATTCAGTTTAAGGTTATAGGAAATTAAGCTTTTGTGACACACGTTTCGAATTAGTAATTTTAGTTTTAAATTATTCCTTTGTTTCAATTTTTTATTTATAGATTGAAAATAGGTAATTTTACGAAACTTGAAACGATATTCGTGTAACAAAACAACACATTCTTTCGGTATAAATTTCTCATCTTTATTTAAGTATCAGATGCATACGTATTTACGTTATATGTATAATATATATATATAATTTTGCTTAAAATTCCTTATGTCTTTACTTCTTTTAAATAGAATTATTTCTTATGTCTCTTCTTGTCTGTTGTGTTTTTTGTAAATACATTTACCTATAATTTAATCGTCGTATCTGCGTTTTCTATTTTCTTTCTCGTTTACAATCACTTTCGTGGATTTTCTTCCAATATTGTCGATTTAATTTCCCTCAAGAATAGGAAAGGTAAGAGTCAAGTTTTATTTCTGCTCTCTCCGTAGCAGCTAACTCTCGGCCCTAGCATCAATCAAGTATCAACAAAGACGTGGCCTGAGATGTCTAACAGTGTGAAAAGTAGATTACCTCCCATTGTCCAGTTTTCTTCCCCGATCGCGTGGAAGAAACGGAGTCGAAAGGCTCGGATCGTCATTACTTTTCCGGAGATTATTAACCCTTCGGCAAGAGTAACGTAAGAGCTAAAGTGAACATCGTCATCTGAAATATTTGGTCGGGGTTTAAGCCCTTACGTTCGAATCGACGTACTTGGGGCCAACGTAATGAAGCCTTAATGAAGTGCTCCCGTGGATGATTCCTGACTGGAACAGACATTGATGGCTTAGTTATGAGTTTGGACTCTACATAAATTGCGTTCGCTATAAAGGATATAACGTTAATTACGTCTTACTGTAAATACGTCGCTATCATTACCAAGAACGAGATAATTCACTCTGTCCCGATTTGTTATTATAAAATCTTAGTTTAAAAAAATTGCCTTGACGCGTTGAGGAATTTGGTTTCATATTTTAAGATATAATTAAAATTCTTTAAATGGGAGTTTTTTATGCGTTTTTTAAGACCGTAATTGTGAATGCCTTAGGCTTAAGAGGCGTCTTTTTAGACGTATGGGGACAGAATATCTTGTATATAGAATTTTTTTCCCTATTAACGCATCAAAAAATTGCGTTATAAAAACTCTATTTTGTTATTTTTTTCACTTCGGGATATAATTTACGCTCTATTATTATATAAGACCAATGTATTGAAATTCTTATATACAAAACTTGAATAATATACAACCTTTAGATTTATTTACATCATCGCTGATGCGATTTTCGAAAGCATACTTGTGGTTAGTTTAGTGAGTTAGATTGGATTAGTCTAGATTAGGTTTAGTTATAGCTTATGCAAACTGACATGTAATTTATTTACATCCTCACATGATACTGAACGTTTAAAATAGACAAACGAATGTGTTGCCTACACATAATTAATTGGTCATATACATATATAGGCATGTGTGTTGTGTGTTTGTGTGTGTGTGTGTGTGCGAAAGAGAGGGAGAGAGGGAGAGAGAGAGAGAGGATTAGTATCTTGCTGAGAATGAACGTTTCGCAACTAACATTCTCACGTTGGAAAACGAATAGGCGTTTCAGGAAAGTTCAACAGGGATTTTAGGGATTTCATGAAATCCCTAAAATGTTCAGAGATTTCATATAAGGTTAAGTCGTGATATTTTCGTTAAACCTACGGGAAAATTATTGAATGCCCGGTGAAGTCAACTGTATGCCTTTGACGATTGGTTAGGTTAAATCGAAATATTTTCGTTAAAACTAATGAAAATATCACGACTTAACTTTACATGAAATCCCTGGACATTTTAGGGATTTCATGAAATCCCTAGTTACACAGATTCCCTGTAACATAAATATAGCGATCATAAGTCCGATTCTAGTCTCGTTTTCTTGCATAGAAACCTATATACTGTAGTTGAAACAGATGGAACAAACCAACCAAATATAAGATAATTTACATAATAATAATAATTATTGGGTTTGTTTAACCTCCTTCGCAACATCTAAGGTCATATGATAGGGGGGACCTACAGCTTTACGTGGGATCCGAACCACGGGTCGCTACATAATCTGGACGCGGAGGACGGTCTCCCATCCAACTACTACCCAGACCCAATGTCGCTTAACTTCACTGATCAACGGGAAGCGGTGTTACGACATTGGCTACGACGTAGCCCAATTTACATACAAAGGATTAACAAAAGTAAATAGACACCACGATGATTGTCCTCAAGAACAAATGGAAAAGTTTATAAATGGAATGTCAAAACGTGTCAGCTTTACGTAATGGAAAGAGGAAAGCAACACGATTTTAAATATATTCATTCAATAAATCTATTATTATTTGTTGACTTTTATTATCAAATCAAAAACTATGAAAAACCGAAGATGTCTATTTACTTTTGTCAACAACCCTCTGTACAGACACAGTTTACTTATCTTTTGAGCGAAAACTTTTTAAGTCCCACTGAACTGGTTACATCTGCATATGATGTGGAGCAGCCCGGTCAGGTATCTCTTTTGCATCCCGTAGTTTCAGCAATTATGTAAGTTTGGTACGTAGAATTTATAAGTCCTACTTTCTTATTTTAATACCTATACGAGGTCACGTGTACTAATAGATAACAAAACAACAATTGGTTTATGGTCCTCTTAACTTTTTCAGATATTCTAGGAAAATCTGTGACAATTGTCTGTTCCTCAAAGTAAAACAGAGTTAACAAGTTAATTTAAGGCCAAAATATTCACTCAGAACAACAACCAAAGATAAATTGCAATGTAGTTCAGTCTATCAAAAGGAGCAGTTCGAAGAACCCTGTAGCAATGCCAGTGCCGCATGCCGTTTCTTGCGGCATGTTATAGTTTGAATATGTTATAGTTATAGTTTGTTATAGTTATAGTTGTATGTTATAGGTTGAATATGTTATAGTTTGAATATGATCCTCTCATATTCAAACTGACGATGATTAAAGTTGTTGAAACAGTGCTCTATAATACCATCAAAAGTGTGAATATACAAAGATTACACTGTTACGATCTTTTTCAGTTTACCTGCAGTATTTAACCAAAAATTATTGACCAAAATTTTGCTTCAATTTCTCTTGTGACTTCTGGCACTCTCTTTAATAGGCCGCGGGTACAATCGTACAGGGCAGCAGTTGACCTTGAAAAGAGCTAAGTCGTAGCAAACAAACGAAGGCACCGCACCTCCTCTGACAGCTAACTCGAGAAGTTAGCAACTACAAATTCATGTAACGTAATTTAACAGTTAAAGCAAGAACGCGATTTAATAAGTGACATAATACTTCTTCATTCACCATTCATTGTATTAGCAGACGTATTGCACAGAATAGCAAACTGGTGAGTAGAAATAACTCAGACTAACAAACATAAGAATTTACCCCACCTCCCTTCACCGAAGGCGAAGCATCTCTTAAAGAAAGAGAGGAGCAATTTTGCTCACAACGACACCAAGCCACAACGACACCAAGCCACAACGACACCAAGCAACTAAAGGAGTTAAGATGACAGAAAAACAACTGCCTTATATGGATCCATACTTCTTCTTCTTTGAATACATAGGGAAGTTCGATTCAAAAGATGCTAAGATTAATAAATTAGAACAGGAAACTTAATAAGAAGACTTAAAATTAAATAAATAAAAAAATCGGATCAATGAAAGAAAGCCACCCCCAGCCTTCTTTAGTTAGCTTTATAAGGCTAACTAACGAAAATATAACGACCTAACCTAACCACTCATCAAGGGCGTACAGTTGACCTAACGATTGGTTAGGTTAGGTCGTGATATTTCCGTTAGTTAGCCTTATAAAGCTAACTAAAGAAGGCTGGGATGGCTTTCTTTCATTGATCCAAAAAATCTCCAAAAATGAATACCCAAATTATCAACTTTAAGTAAAGTATTTGAAAAAATTCGTATACAAAAAACTAATGAAATTCTTAACCAAATACGACATCCTAGCAAAAAAGTAATATGGATTTAGAGAAGGTTACATCAGAGAAGACGCTATCGACATGCTATTAGAAAATATTTATAAAAACCTAAACTATAAAAAACACACAATATTAGTTTTTCTCACTCCGTCGAAAGCCTTTGATAGGCCTTCACATGATATCTTACTTGATAAACTAAACAAATATAGCATAAGGGGAAATATGCTAAATTGATTTAAGTCAAATCTCTCTAATCGTCCGTCACCAGTATGTTAAAATAAAAGACATTTCATCAGAATATGCTGTATTGGAAAGTAATGTTCCGCAAGGATCTACCCTTGGGCCCTTACTTTTTTTAATGTATGTAAGTGATTTTTATCGACCAACAACATTAACAACAACAGTACGCAGACGATACAACACGCACTGCTACATACCGCTATATTAACTCCCTAATAAATGAAATGAACAGGCAAAGCCTAAAGCTAAGGGCCAAATTAAATAAAATAAATAGTCTAGCTTCACAATTATTTGTCATTGTAAATTGTAAGATCAATGTATTTATTTTATTATTAATAAAGGCTAGTTAATTATTCAATCAAAACAAATATTATTATTAGTATTTCATCATGTATTGTTTACTGTATTGTTTACCACTTGTTTTTTCTATTATTTCTAAGTTTATCTCAATTTACGTTTGTAATGACAGAATTAATTAAATGCAACTTTATTTTATTTTCCATTATTTCTATTTATTTTCTTATTTTCTGTTGTAAAAATTGAAATGAATCTCAGAGATTTTTGCCTGAAAAGCTCTCATGCTTTCCAACGGCATATTCAGATAAGAATGCTCTAAGCTATTTGCCACTAAAATACAAACTTAAACGCTAATGCCAACATTCTGTAAATCTATATGGATGTGATGTATTGTAATGTATTCTTTCTGAATAAAGATTGTTTGTTTGATATTTGGCCTCACACATTTTAACCCTTTAACGCCGAACGTTTTTGTAGGGTTAAGTCTAAATGTGTGTATTTGAAACGGTACGTATTCGACCCAGTCGGCGTTAGAGGGTTAAATCCTGTCGGCTCTCTCTACTTGAGAACTGAGAGTACAAGTGATCTTAAATGTACTCTGCAAATAATGAAGTACTTGAAAAATCCCTGTTAATAGGTCGAAAGTAGATCAAAATAGATAAACGGTTCACTTTCTGATACTTATTTGGGAGAGGATTAATCTTCCAGCAATACACTGCCCCATGACCATGGCCGTAACTACCTATGAGGTCACCGAGGTCCGGACCTCGGTAATTATTTCCTAAAAAAAAAAAAAGAGACTGAACCGTTCTCCGTGTATGAAACGTATATTACCGCTTTTCTTTTGAAAAGAGGGAGCGTCGAGCGTTTTGTGTTTTGTGTTTAGTGTATAGCTTGGGTTGTGTTTGTAGATGTCATTTTGGTCTGAATTTTGCTCGTCCCGCCGCGCTCGAAAAAAATCTGGACCTCACTAATTTCTAAACCCTAGTTACGGCCCTGCCCATGACATATTGGAATACTCAACAAGGATTACTTGGAAAGGTTGGACCAGAGTGGAAGGATCCAAGTGCTGAAGTCTTCACCATAAAGTTCTGGTCTAAACATCATTGAGCACTTGCAGAAACAATTTAAAAACATCCTCAAAAGTGAAGCCAATAATCCCTTGCATATTGCCCAATCGAAACGGAAAGCAATTCTTACAGAAAGGCTTTACAGGCTCTGGCTGATTCGATGCCTTTGAGATGGGAAGCCATCATCCGTTCAAGGTCATACGCACTAAATTTCCAATGCTATCCGGTCTTTGTGAATTATTATTAGGCATTTGCTGTAATCATTTGTACTATATCTCATACACGTCACGCGCGCAGAAATCGGAACTCTCTACTTCCGAGTTTCGTTCGTTGAGTGTTTTCGAAGTCGATCAGGTGTCGTAAGATCAGGTGTGTATATATAGTTATATACATAAGTTGAAAAAAGTATAGGTTAGGTTAAGTTTATTATTTCAATACCTGTGCGAAATATTTTGGTAAGTTTACTAAATTATGTAAGTTCTCGTAAGTTACTTTTATGTAACGTTAAATAAAACCTGTACGAAGGAAACAGGACGATATAATCCTTCCGAGTACTTCCGAGTTAACTCAATTCCGCTTCACTGTACCGCTCAAATCCAAAATAAAAGTCTTTTAATCTAATTTTTTCGAAAAATTTTCTGAAACCAAAATTTCGCAAAAGTCACAAAAATGTTAAAAGATTTATTCAGTAAAAAATTTGCCAAAATTCTCGTTTAATTCAAACAAATGTGAAAAACAATAAAATTAATTTAACCTTATTTAAGCTAACCTAACTACGTCAAATTTATAATTTATATAACGGAACCTAACCTGCTCTAACCCAGTTCATCTCATTTTAAAGGTATTATTAAAATTTCTAAAAAATATTAAAAATCAATCGAGAAAAATTTTTGACATCTCGGCGGGGACTAATTCAAAATTTTTAATATATATATATAGTTTGTACATGTTTTATTTGCAAACGTTTCGAAAAAGTTTCAATCGCCAGTGCAGTTTCTGTGGAAGATTATAAGCAGAAATCGCGGGGATGAAGTTTGGTTAGGTTAGGCTAGATTTGTAAGTACCTCACTATTTGCTAACTTAAGAGAAACCAACTTTCCACCCCTCAAATGTGTCCGGAACCCTATCACGGCCTTCTCGATTTGATGGCACTAAAGTTAGGTTAGGTTAAATTAAGTTTGATACATAAGTTATTTAGATAAATGGACTTAAAAAAGTTGGTACCTCGCTTATACGGAGATATGTACACAATGTGTGTGTGTGTGTGTGTGTGTGTGTGTGTGTGTGTGTGTGTGCGTAAAATTGTTTACTGGACTTTATATCTTAAAATGGTTTGAATTAATTTGCAAAAGAACGAATTATTTGATCATTTAATCGGTGCACAACGACAGCAAATCGACTGCAAAGGCTTTGAAGGGATGGATTGAGTAAACAAGACGATAGGGGCCCAACCCCAACGAAGGGCGAAAGGAGCAGTCATTTATCGGGACTGACGTCGGCGGAGTCAAATTTGAGGGGGAAACTGAATAGTGGGGTCGGCATTGGGGGTTAATAAAAAGCTTCTTAACGCCGCATAACAAACTTGGCTCTCCTTTAAGAAGGCTTGACAAGCGAGGCTGTCAGTGAAATGTCATAATGTTATCATTTAAAAGGAAGTTCGTCTACATCAGGAGTGACTCGACGAAGGAAATACAAATGTGTAGTTCCTCACTTATGTCTGTGTGTGTGTGTGTGTGTGTGTGTGTGTGTGTGTGTGCTTGTAAGTCCATTAAAAAATATACTATATATATATATGTGTTACCAGAAGGTAAGTTTTTGAGTGCTTAATCATTATAATTATTTTAAATTATAATTCATTCAGGTTTCCTGTCGCATGGAAAGCACGTATACGCGCATGTACCATATAATAAAGTATCAATTATAGATTTCTTGCTAATAGTAACGATCATCATGCTAAATTTCGCAGTATTTTATAACAATAATTTCCATATCAAGGAAATGTAAATGTCATTTCCACAGAAAAATAAAATTGTTTATTGACATGACACCAAATATGAAACGTGGATTCCATGAAAATAAGCGAAAAAATAGTTAAGACAGAAAATGTAAGAAGGATTCCCCGCAATTTCCATCTTTTCAGTGAGTTTATAATGTTAAAAAACTCCAATTATCAAAATTACCTTTTCGAAAGGGCGATGCATCAAAACTAGTTTTGTTAAAACTAGTTTTCACCAAATACTCCAGTTTTAACGGGGGTGAGTGGGCTCTAATTCCCCCCCCCCATCAAGGGTTGGTGGTGGGATGGGAGGGGGGTTGATGGTAATTGGTTAAATATTATATTATCGTATGTTAAAATAAATTTTAAGTGTTTACTATCGTAATAAATGTTTAGCTAAATATCAAATTAACTTCAGAACTGAACCCCAACAATGAGAGAAAATGAGCAGCTGCTTTAAAAAGTTAAATTCGGAAATGTATTTACTATTTACTTCTCCCAATTAAGAGTATTTGGATTAACCGATACCGTTACAATTGAGGCTCTCCAATTGTGAATGAATATCGGCGAAAGATGGTTTCAACACTCAAAATCCTCTTTACGGTTTATATTTAACCCTTTAACGCCGGAATTGTTTGTAGGGATTAAGTTATGAATGCGTGTATTTGAAAGGTTACCAATATGTAGCGGTCGTCCTTTTAGGGTTAACATTATCATCTATTATTTCATATATTTAAGGGAATTTTTGCTTAATAATTATTTATTGCAAAATTTCTGTTAGTTAAGAAAAATAAATACAATTAAGGTGTCTAAAACGACAGTTGATTAAAAGGTAAAATAATGATTCTTATATACAGGGTGTTCATAAAGTCCAGCAAGTGTATTCTTTGTACTTTATGTAGCTCTTTACAGTACAGTATTTCCATGCAGTCAAGAAAAAACATTTAGAAAAATTATATATATATATATATATATATATCATTTTAACTGCAAACAACACACAGTATAATTAATGTAAAGAACGATGCTTGTGTAGAAGAGCGTTCCGCACAAGATGAGTAGGGAGAACGAACAAATGAAAAATGAGGTACCTCCCAGGAATCGAACCCGGGATCATCCAATTGCCGGTCGGATATGCTATCCACTACACCAAGGACCTCGATCAATCAGAAGTCGTAATTCTCCTACATTCGAGCGGAATCAAATGCCCTGAGGGCACCTTCGCATGCCGTGCATATACACATTTTAACTGCAAACAACACACAGTAATTGGATGATTGATCCCGGGTTCGATTCCTGGGAGGTACCTCATTTTTCATTTGTTCGTTCTCCCTCCTCATCTTGTACGGAACGCTCTTCTACACAAGCGTCGTTCTTTACACACACAACACACCACACACACACACACACACACACACATATATATATATATATATATATATATATATATATATATACAGTATATGGGATGAATTTCACACTTAAACACGTGAAATGAATGAATGATGCAAACCCAAAAGGAAAAAGAAAAAATAATTCCAAGTTCTTTAACGTGTATTCAATAGTATACCTCGTCAGGGAATGACGAGGTGTACTGTTGAATACAGGAAAGGTCTCGAAATAACTTTTTTTTGTTTCCTTGTGGATTTGTTATATATATCTATATATATATATATATATATATATATATATATATATATATATATATATATAAAGTTATTCAAAGGTAGGTTTATTACCTGCAAAACCTCAAACTCTTGAACGATATGTAAATGTTTAAAAAATAAGGATGAAAGAGAAGTTGGTGAGCGTAAAGCCATTTTACTCATCATTTTTCTTGGACTTCTTTTTCTTTTTCTTTTTTTAATCTTTTTTTTTCTCAGGGCTGATAAATGAATTTGTCATATTGAAGAGAGAGAGAAAGCGAGAGATTGTCAACCTTTTTAAAAGGAAAACTTCAGTCATTATTTCGAGAGAGAGAGAGAGAGAGAGAGAGAGAGAGAGAGAGAGAGAGAGAGAAAGTGCGATTTTTGATGGGGGAAATGTCTGTCCGTGGAATGCATGATGCATTCGTGGATCTTGAAGCCGACTAATGATTACGTGCAATCAATTTATTACCGGTCAAACCTTTTCTTCATGCAGCGTTTTAGATGTCGCACGCACTTCAACCGTTTTAGCCCCGAAGGTACAGCGCAGCGCTTATATATCAAAAAATGCACGTTTTTTTTAACCAGATGTGTCTCAGGTTTCAGTAATTAATGAACGTACGACCAATATATAGTTTATTGACCGATATTTACACACACACACACACACACACACACCACATATATATATATATATATATATATATATATGATGCAAACGCACAAGGAAAAAGAAAAATGATTCCAAGGACTTTCGTGTATTCAGAAGTACACCTCGTCAGGGAATGAAGGGAGAAGGCGAGATGACAAAAATATATACCTATGTACAGTGGGACAGAAAAATAAAAAGATTAGCACTTGATTAACATGAGTTAATTAGAGGCAAAAGATATTTTAACAGGATATTGTCAATTTTATGCATTCCCGCACTGTTATTGAAATTATTTTTAAAATGGATAAATGCACATTCTAGAATATTCCTTTCAATTATATCTCTGTTTTTAACGAGCGCTTTAGAACTATCCCACTTGATACTATGATTACATCTATACATATGGTTAAACAATGCACTAGAAATATTTGCTGTTCTACACGCATATTTATGCTGTTTTACCCTAATGTCTAACGTTTCACCCGTTTGGCCTATATATACTGAGTTACATTGTGTACAGCCGATCGAATACACACACCCAACCGCATTATCCGGTCTGTTCTTTATTAGGCGTGATTTAACAGTATTATTATACTTAAAGACTACATTGATACCAATTGCTTTGAGTAAAGTCAGAAGATATTGAAAATTAACATGGTAAGGTTGGCTAAGGATATTTTTACGCTCAAATTCCTTTACAGTTACGTTATTATAATACCTATTCTTGGCTTTCCTAAGACAGTTATCTAAAAATGAAATAGGATAACACTAGCAAAAGGTCGTCGCTACACTCCGATTTTGCTAGATCTGCGGTGCTTCGGCTGAATTGTGGGCCTACGGCGTATTTTATTTTGAACATCAGTAGCCCTTTATCTGGATATCATTCCTATTCCTCTCACCTTGGGCCTCAGTAATTGGGGTGCCTGCGGCCTTCCAGTTACTGGCAAACCAATTATTCATTCAATAAAACTACAGAAAAGAACGCAGCCATGAAAATCTAAAGCTTCACAAATCTTAATACGATGAGCTCGGATTTGAAGCCTAAGATTTTCATGACTGCATTCATTTCTATAGTTTTATTGACCAAATAACTGAACCGACAGTAATTGGGGGCCTGCGGACCCGCCAAATCATAGTTTTCATTGTTTCGAGTGCATCAATAATATTGTTATAGTGTTCCATTAGTTGTGATAAGCATGATCTTCCTGACCGGAATCGATGTTGGTTATCATTTTTTTTTCTGAGTTTCCCCATTAACCCCCCCTCTCCCCCATTTACCCCACCAATTTTTTTTTTCTGAGTTTCCCCATTAACCCCACCCCCTCCCCCATTACCCCACCCCTCCCCCATTTTGTGCCAAAATTATGATTAAAAATGAAGAAATGGGAAGAACTGTACCCCTAAAAGGGGGGGGGCAGGATTTATGTTCGGGAATTTTTTTTTAGCATGGGCACTGCACAAAAAAAAAGACGCATCGAATGGTGAAAACCGCATTGTTCTACACCAATTGTAGCGACCTGTAGGTGTGCGCAAAAAAACTGTTACATATTATATATATAAGGCTTCATTTCTGAAATAGTATATTAGATAATTTAGTACCAATATTCATGATATTGCATAACTCGGAATCTAAAAATTCAGGACTGACAACTCTCAATGCTCTAAGAAACATAGCAGAGAAAATAAAAGATTTAATGGAAGGATAATGGTCAGAATAAAAATGCACGTAGGAGTTATTATTAGTAGGCTTACGAAAAACTTTAAATTTGAACTGCTTCAAGCATCTCAGAATTTTTAGATCCAGAAAAGATAAGCTTCCATCATTTTCTTTTTCAACTGTGAACTTAATAGATGGGACTAAATTGTTGAGCCTACCAAGAAATAAGTCACCATCCAAATTGTTAGGCCAAGCATAAAATATCATCTATATACTTGTACCAAACAAAGTTAAAATTAACAATAGTATGCAAAATTCTACTCTAAAAAAATTCCATAGATAAGTTAGCTAATACCGGTGAGAGGGGATTTCCCATCGCCAATCCAAACGACATTCCATAAAACTTATTTTCAAACTGAAATTTACAATCTTTGACGCAAAGTTTAATTAACTCAATAAGAGTGTTGTGTTGAACAGGGAAAGAATATTCAGAAATCTTATCTTTTAAAAAATCAAGTAGGTCATCAACAGGGATTTTTGTGAATAACGAACTACATGAAAACTTACCAGTTTGAAATTAGGGTCATTGGGAAACTTCAGTTTGTCAATAAGATCCATGCTATTTACAATATGTGACTTGGAAATAGAGCCAACTAACGGCGTTAATAAACTAACTAACCATTTAGATAGCTTATAGGTTTCAGCGTAAATATGCATGTAGAACAGTAAATATTTCTAGTGCATTGTTTAACCATATGTATAGATGTAATCATAGTATCAAGTGGGATAGTTCTAAAGCGCTCGTTAAAAACACACATATAATTGAAAGGAATATTCTAGAATGTGCATTTATCCATTTTAAAAATAACTTCAATAACAGTGCGGGAATGTACAAAATTGACAATATCCTGTTAAAATACCTTTTGCTTCTAATTAATTCATGTTAATCATGTACTAATCTTTTTATTTTTCTGTCCCGCTGTACATAGGTATATATTTTTGTCATCTCACCTCCTCCCTTCATTCCCTGACGAGGTGTACTTCTGAATAAACGAAAGTCCTTGAAATCATTTCTCTTTTTCCTTGTGGGTTCGCATCATTCATTCATTTCACGTGTTTAATTGTTAAATTCATCCATATATATATATATATATATATATATATATATATGATGAAAATAACGCCGAAGGAAAATGAAAACACAAAATGGTGCTCAAGCACTTTCGCCTAATGACATCCTCAGGAACACTGAAGATGTCATTAGACGAAAGCGCTTCAGCACTATTTCGTGTTTTATTTTCCTTCGTGGTTATTTTCGTCATAAATATTATAATGTGTTACTTTCGTCAAATAATTTTTCATATATATATATATATTATAATTATATATATATATATATATATATATATATATATATATAGTAAGCCCTGTAGTCTGACCCCGCGCTATTCCGACTCCAGCCGCCGCATTCCCTCGGGCTAATGCTACTCTCCCTTACTGTTTGTATTGTTTGTATTTACATGTAGTGTACTTGTTTTATACATGTCTTATAGGTATTTTATAGGTATTTATTATAATAATAAATAATAATATTAGATCGTTAGAATGAATATTTGATTAATTTTATACAAAGTGTTGAACACAACAATATGTGTTTTGTAATAAACTGATAAACTCATGATAACTTACGGGGGAGCACCACTATTCCGACTTCTCGGATATTCCGACCCTCCGACCTCCGCATTAAGTCGGACTAGCGAGGATTATATATATATACTGTATATATTTTTAACAGACGATGGAACTCATATATCCTCTTTCATATAAAGTAAAATTTATCACATTTTGCATCACATTCATCACACTGTTAATATTAACAAGTTCACGATTTGCCTGACAAGGACTTAAAGTATTTACACGAAATGTATGAAGATAACCTCTTAAAAAAAAACTGTTGTTTTACTCTAAAAGTGCTTTCAAAAAGCCGAAAATGTTTAAATTCAGATTTCAAACTCTATTATTAATTATTATTATTATTATTATTGTTATTATTATTATTGTTATCATTATAATTATTATTATTATCATTATTATTATTATTATCATTATTATTATTATTATTAAGTAAATTGTGAGGATTATTATTTAGAGTTTAGATGAGAAGATATTGAAAATCATTACAAAAGAGCAATTTTTTTTAGATTTTCAAAACGGGTGATTTAATTTGCGGGTCAGTTCCGACAGTGTGACCTTCCTTGGCATCGTTTAGTGCCCAAAGCCGTTCTGCTTTCCCTCTTTCAATTCTTTGCATGCATGCATGCAAGAATTCGGAATTCATCGAATGAAGCTCTCTCTATATATATAAGAAACTGTTTCGTGTAGTTATTTCATACTCTCTAAACACACACACACACACACACACACACACACACATATATATATATATATATATATATATATATAATATATATATATATATATACACGTCATATTACCTTCAAAAAAGTGATTCATATTGACGACTGACTTTATGCCGCCATATGTTATTAAGACAAAGGGTTATGAAAATCCAAGTGTACTTTTCATAATGGAGTTGGCAAATTTTGCGCCATTATTTAACAGATTAATTACACTCTACAGCAAATTATGTCAGCACGGCGTCATATTACTATCTATTAAGTGACGCCAGCATCCGTACACTAAAATTAAGACCTAAATTTAGAACTTATAAACTTTTTGTGGGTGCATTCTTGGGGAAGATTTTTCTTTTTTTGGGTATCAAAGTTTGTTATCAGATGATAAATAACTTGTTTTAATGATACATAACTTCTTTAGATAGAAGAATTGGTCTTCAAAACTTCTTTTTTGAGTGATTTGAGACGATAGAAGATAATATTTATTTGTATAGAAAGTTAGCGGGAAGTCTTTGTTTTCTGTGTGGTTTAGGGTATAACCCCTTTTCATCGCTACTCTAAAAACTGTCTGCTGCGTGTACCTCAAATCCGAGCGGTAAAAAGAACTAGGGCATAATACTCAGTAAAGTATAAAGTACCTCAAGGGTATATTTATAGTAGGTCGATAAAGAGTAACTAAAACGGTGCTCTTGTTGATATGCGGTGTCCTCTGAAACTAAATGATAAATACAAAAAGTACACTTCCAGGGATTAAGGAAAACGTATCAATGTACTCTGAATGTACTTTTTGTCTATGGACTGTACTCTTTACATACTTTATACCCATAGTACCCATGTAAAAAGAATAAAAAAATATCACTACTGCAATTTGCATTAAAATTCATGGGAGTGAAAAAAAGAGGGTTCGAGACGAACCCATAAAAATAATAAAAAGTAACCAAATATTAATTGATACAATAAAATTTTGAAGATGAACTACGAGGAAAAATCTTGGACCACCTCAAGGAATCCAGGACAAAAACTCACTGGACAAAAACTCGCCGGACAAAAACTCACCGGACAAAAACTCACCAGACAAATGTTTTTGCTAAATACATACACTCTAGTCTAGATCTTAAGATCTTAAGATCTCAAGATTTTATAGACTCATTGCAGATAATTACTCTTCATCTTATGAAAATAAAAACCCACTCTAATAGACAGAGTTTATTTCCACGACAGTTTCGACGCCCACTGGCATCCTCCTCGGGTGGATACAGAAACACGAGTGGGTTTTTATTTTCATATTTTGACCTTCACGTAGAAAAAAGTGAAGTTTTTTGCATTTACTCTTCATCTTTTAAATTGTTCTGTTTTTAACCAAATCGGTATACTAATGTAGTTTTGGTCACTGATTTCAAAAATAACTTTCTTTTTTTTGAGAAATGAAAAGCAAACATGTTAGAGCACTTTAAATAATTAATGTGTTTTTAACGAAAATATCATGACTTAACCTAACCAATCGTCGTCAAGGGCGTACAGTTGACTTAACCTGGCATTCAATTGACCTAACTTGGCATTCAGTTAACATAACCGGGCATTCAACTGACCTAACTGGCATTAATTTATAACGAAAGATTGGTAGGTTGGTGAAAAATTAATATTGGTTGGTTGGTTAAAAACAGAACAATTTGAAAGATGAAGAGTAATTATTATCTACAATGAGTCTAAAATCTTGAGATCTTGAGATCTTAAGATCTAGACTAGAGTGTATGTATTTCGCAAAAACATTTGTCTGGTGAGTTTTTGTCCTCTTTTGCATTTAAGTGGTGAGTTTTTGTCCGTGCCCCCACCTCAAGATCAGGGCCCCCATGTATTCTTGTTTTTTACTTTACAGAACCTACAAGTACCATATTTGGTAATCTCCCCCCCCCCCCCACCAATTTCGACAGAATAGTTTCGTTAAAACTAACGAAAATATCACGACTTAACCTAACCAATTATCAAGGGCGCTACAGTTGATCTATTATTAATTATAACATTGTTTGTTTTTGGAATAGTATTTACTATTTACTAATAGATCAACTGTACGCTCTTGATAATTGGTTAGGTTTAAGTCGTGATATTTTCGTTAGTTTTAACGAAAATATTCTGTCAAAATTGGGGGGGGGGGGGGGGGGGGGAGATAACCTACAAGTACCCCAAATATAATAATGAATTAAATTGAATGCCCGGTTAGGTCAACTGTACGCCTTCACGATTGATTAGGTTAAGTCGTGATATTTTCGTTAGTTTTAACGAAGATATCATTTGGTAATTGAGGCTGGGGGCCCTGATCTTCAGGTGATCCAAAATCTTTTCCAAATGATCAAATTGCAAAGGTAAGCTTATACAACTTACAAACACTTATATATATATATATATATATATATATAATTCTTGATACTTCCACTTAAACCATGAATAGTGGCGCTCATAAGTATTCGTACAGAGAAATAGAAATATTTCAGTTATATTTGTCCTTATCTTTTGTATCATACCTAAGATAGTTATGAAAAGTTTATCGTTCGTTTGGAAAAATTTAACAAATGAAAAATTAGTTTAACTCCAACATATAATGTAACACATCAAATAATTTGAGGAAAATAATGTATTTACTTATAAAATTATTCAATACTTTGTTTGTCCACCCTAAGCTTGAAGAATTTAAAATTTTTATCAGTAGTTGGTCGTTTATTAATTAGAGACTGTTAGCATTTCTCATTCTAGAATTTACTCTGTGATAGGGTTGCTAGACGTCCCGTATTTTACTGGACAGTCCCGCATTTGATCCAAAAATCCCACGTCAAAATCCCGCGTTCAAAATGTCCCGCAAAAAATATTTTTTAAGCAAATTTTTTTAGGGATAAATTGATTTAAAATTTCAATATTATGTATAATAATTTCAATTTATTCACGCTGTTTAATTGTTAAATATTATTGTAATAAAATTTTTCTAATTTTGTTTGTTGTAACCGTTGAAGAAATCGTTTCAATTTGAAAAAAAAATTTGGTCTTAAAAAAAACCTCAGAAAACATTTTGTCCTGCATGGGCATTTGAAAAATCTGGCTTTTATTTTCAGAACTTGCTACACATTTCGATTAAAATTTTTGTTTTAATATATTTAAATTCGCAGAAATCAGTTTACTACATTATTTGCTACAGTTTACTACAGTTTACTACATTTTTGACCCTTGTCAAAAATAAAGAGGTTATTCTATCCAGCAATAATTACAGGCCTATCGCTGTCGCCTCTCGAGTTTCAAAACTACTAGAAGAACTTTTGTTTTGCCGATTAAATGATTAATTATGGACATCCCTAATCAGTTTGGGCCTAATCAGTTTAAAAGGCCCAGTCAACTTATATGTGTATCGATGTATTGAAGGAAACTGTAATTGAATATACTGACAGTAATTCAACTATTTATAAATGTTTCTTGGATACAAGTAATACATATGATAGAATGAACCACAATGTCTTATTAAAAAAATAGATGACAAGAAAGTTCCTATGTACATATTAAATTTCTTGAAATTTTGGTATACCCACCAATCTTTTACAGTTAGGTGGTGAAATGCATTGTTCGAGTGTTTTGGTTCCAACTGCGGAGTGAAGCAAGGGTCCTTGCTTTCTCTATTGCTGTTTAACGTGTATATTGATGTTACTTGTTTCACTTAATGAGGAAAAAGGTGGATGCTGTATAGATAACATAAGGATAAATAACTTAGTCTATGCCGACCATATATGGGGTTAACACTTCTATGAGTATAGTTTTGGTGCTATTCAGTATACAACTTTATACTTCTGATGATGTCTCTTAATTATGTTTTGTACTTTTATACTTAGCGGAAGGTATGTTGTGTATGAAGAAATTATAATATATTCTATAATTACACTTTTTAATGCTTCAGAATACGCCTTTAAGAAATAAGTTCAGGCATGTTTTAAACCTTCTCGGACGTTTATTCAGTTATGTTCTGTTATGTTTTCAAGGTTAACCATAATCTGTAAGTCAGTGTGTTTATGTTGAATATATGAATAAGATTTCATTCCCGATTAGTAATTAAAGTATCCTAAAATTAACTTGTGCCTATGATTCTCCTCAAGGTACATTGCAGGAGTTAGTCAATTTTCAATGTCTGTGGAAACCATATTTAATAAACGAATGAAATTAAAAGACATTTTCAAAATCAAAACACGTGCCTCATGTTGGCAACCCTTTATAATATGGGTTTCAGAGGCCTTAGTTTAGGATTTTTTTTTTATGATTTTACCTCTCCATTTTAAGGTGTACCGCAAATGTCATATCGACGCGCCAGATACACTGTTACACAGCATTAATGTCTACTGAAAACATACTTTTTATATAGAGATCACCCACTAGATTGTGGTGTGAAGGTGCTTCTCTGGCAGACCACTTCCCCTGGACATGCCATGAACCCAGGGCCGGATTAAGACCTTTAGAGGCCCTAAGCACTTAAAAGATTTTGGTGCCCCATATTTATGTAATTCAAAATAAAAACAAAAATAAACCATAAAATAAAATTTTATTTTTTGAAATGAAACAAAACTTACAGTAAGATGGAAAATAATGTTTATTTTTGTATACTTCCACTTCATTTATATTTGAAAAGTTTTCTCCTACTTTTTTTAATTGCAAAGTCTTTGATCAGATCCTCAAAACTAATCTTACGTAACACATCTGCTTCTATACTTAGTAGAGATAAGGCATCCAGCCTGCCTTGTTGCATAGTTGTTCTGTTGGTATTTTTAATATACTTCAACTGAGAAAATGAACGCTCAGCTGAGCAATTTGTGACCATTAATGTTAAAAATATACGAAAGGCAATTTCTACATTTGGGAAGGCACACTCAATATTGTCTTCTACAATTATTTTATAAAGTTCAGCATGACTGAATCTTGTTTTTACATTTACTATAGCACACGAAAATATTTAATCTATATGTATTTTTAATATGGCGCTCAAAGATTTGATATAAACAAAATAATAACGCAAAGCGTAAAGTGTGTGATTACAACGAAATATATTTATTCTCTCAAAAGGGTTGTTGTTCACTACAAATTCAAACAATGAAAAAAAATAAATACTATATATGAATATATATAATTCAGTTTTCAACAGCTTATAGGCTATAAGCCGCGATTATAATAGTATAATAAATCCATGGTAAATCCGACAATGGAAAATTTCTGTGGTGCCCCCCTTCCCTTGATGCCCTAAGCACGGGCTTATTTTGCTTAATGGTTAATCCGGCCCTGCATGAACCTCAATATTTTCTACATCCTGTTTAACGTCCTTCGTCCAAAGGAAGGAACTGAACATATAGGGGCATATACAGTAATTCATTTACTGATGACGTAATTCCTAAAAACTGATTAAAAATTACAACAAAATTTGAAGGTGGCGTAACATTACGTCCCATCAATTTCATGTTGACATAATTATGTGTCTAAAGTTTTCTTCATTTCTCCTATGATGGATATATATTGCCAAATACTTTAAATGTTTGTCAGTTTTCTCTAAATTAGCGGATGCGCAATTAATGCATGCATGCTATAACAAAACGTCCTTCGGTATGGATTTATGTTATCATGCTTGGGTTAACAGCATTAAGGAAATTAACTGTTTATAATTGTTTCTTTATTAATCATTTAATAATTCAGTTGCGTAACAATTATTCTACAACTAACTAAATTTCGGATCAAATGTAGAATTCGGACCCCAGGTAACCCTAATGGAGAATACAGACCCCAACTTTCCCCTAATGTAGAATCCAGACCCCAACTTTCCCCTAATGTATAGATTATAGAAGCCAGACCCCAAACGAATCGTATAAGGACATCAATAAACAATTTAAAGGTTCATAGAAAATTTTATTATTATTATCACAAATAAAAACCATTAAAAGGATCAAATGTAGAATTCGGACCCCAGCCTTCTTTAGTTAGCTTTATAAGGCTAACTAACGAAAATATCATGACCTAACCTAACCAATCGTCAAGGGCGTACAGTTAACCTAACGATTGGTTAGGTTAGGTCAGGTCGTGATATTTTCGTTAGTTAGCCTTATACTGTAAGCCTAACTAAAGAAGGCTGCCTCGGATGTTAAGGCAAATGTAGAAACTCAAATAGTTAAAGAGTAGCTTAAACAAGCCAAATGGAGAATACAGACCCCAACCTTGCGCTAATGTAGAATTCGGACCCCAACCTTGGTAGGGGTCCGAATTCTACATATGATCCCAAATTTCTAAAAGTAAACTTAGGGTAACCTTCATCTATAGAAGATCTTAAGAAATCTTATGTCACATGTGTGCGTGACTTTTCTTATTGCCTTGCCAGAATAAAAAGACCACCCTCTTAAAGCAAAGGAATGGACATGTGGCGCTGTCCTCTTGAAAAATGAGGTCTTCCAGGTGACATTTCCCTTCCGAAACAAAGGCAGGAGGTTCCTATCTAAGATGAATATGTAACTTTGTGAATTAATACAGGTCGGCTTTTTCATAGTGCCAAATGCCTGCCCACATTATAAAAGCACAACTACCAAATTTCATACTGAGTTGCACCAATTTCGGATTAGACACATCTTCACAAGTTCTCCTCATCCATATTCGAACTCCTGAAGCAAACTGCTAGAATCTTAATTCATCTGAAAAGATAGCAGAATTCCAAAACTGATCAGACTTGTTCTTCATCTGCATGGACTACTCATAACCTATTTGTAACAGGAAGATAGAATAAAAACTCTGGAATAAGTCATATCGTGCGAGAAGGGTATGAGAGTGTAACATTCAAAAAAATTTTCGCTATCTTTACAAGAGCAGCACATGGTCTTATTTCAAGAACTGAAGACAAAATGAAATAGCTCGTCCTCCTGCAAGCCAACCGAACATTAAAAAAAAAAAAAAAGACTTTAATTATTAATTAGCAAAAGAATCAATTTCAGAAAAATAATTAAAAACTAACATTTAGTTACGAGAAATAAAATTTGGCACTAATGAAGATTTTAAAGACCATGTTTTAAAATTCTAATTTTATGCAAAAGAAAGTAATGATGAACTCGACTCATCAAATTCGCATTAAACAACTTGCCGCATGAATTTTTTGTAGGATTAAGTTATGAATGCGTGTATTTGACAGGTTACAAATTCGTCCGTTTATTTTGTAAAGGGTTAAACAGCTTGCCGCATACTGCGTAAAATATTTTTACAAATTCCTCGACCAAAATTTACATTCCACGAAAAAGGGTTGCATCATTTCGGCAAGAAAATAATACTCCTCTGCACCAGATGTAATTTATCCAACGTGGATTCAAGCATTTAATAAATGTAAAATGTACACAGATGAAGCACATAAATTGGGAGATGGGCGTAGCAGACAAAGTTGGTAAATGGCAAAAACAAAAGGTAAGATATGCAAGAAAAAAATTAACTATTTTCAGAGCTGCGCGTAGTTATGCGCCATAACCAGTAATATGCACTTGCATAAAACATTTTTATTCTGCTACTGACATCCCATAAAAAGAACAGAATAGTTAAAAATCCAGAAGATTTTTAGATTATGTAAGTAGATAAGGTGAAAATTTTAATATATATATATAGGGTGATCCAGAGAAATGGGACCCAAAAGAAACCCCTGTAACTCTTAAAGTATAAGTCCTTTTATAAAATCATACGCATCATTCGAAAGAGGATAGTTACAAGTTTGTACAGGATTGTATAGGTTTTGACAATACAAGACAAGATAAGATACAAAACAAAATAAAAGTGTTAGTTAAAACTAACCCTTCAAGATGACTGCATGGACTGTGGAACAGCTGCGTTCATAACTGAGCAATATTATGAGCATGGAAGAAGTGTAGTTTCAGCTCAAAGATCTTTCAAAACAAATTTTCAGATGTCAAAATCACCTTCTAAGAAAGTAATCCGTCGGTGTGTCAGAAATTTTTCCCTAACTGGCAGCATTGGAAAAAGAAAACCAACTGGAAGAGTGCGCACAGCAAGGATAGACGAGATCATTAACAGAACTCATGAAATTGTACAGGATAATCCTAACATAAGCATCAGACGTGCTTCTCAGCTGTTAGGAGTTGGATATGGAACAACAACACACCGTATATTCAAGCAAAATTTAATGCTCTTTCCATATAAAATTCAAACAGTGCAACAACTAAACGATGGAGATTTCGCACAAAGACGACAATTCTGTCAATGGATCCAACAGAAGGTAAATGACACCACCAATTTTCTAGCAACTTTGATTATGTCAGACGAAGCCCATTTTCACTTGAATGGAACTGTAAACAAACAAAATTGTCGTTTCTGGGCAACAGAAAATCCATTGAATATTACCGAAGTCCCGTTGCATAGTCAGCGTGTAACTGTTTGGTGTGGTCTTACTGCATCTCAGATCATAGGGCCGTACTTTTTCGAGGATTCCACCGGAAACACGGTCACTGTAAATGGTGATCGCTACGAAAAAATGTTGACCGATTTCCTTATTCCTAAATTAAGAGATCTTTGTCTAGAAAACCACTGGTTCCAACAAGACGGAGCTACCCGCCATACCACGAGGATCTGCATGGCAGTTTTGCGTCAAACGTTTCCAGGCGAGTTAATCTCAAGATTTGGAGACGTTGAATGGCCCGCAAGGTCTCCGGATTTTTCTCCCTTAGATTATTATCTCTGGGGATATTTAAAGAGTAGGGTCTACAGAAATAACCCAACGACCTTGCAAGAATTGAAGGCCGCCATCACAAATGAGATACAGGCCATACCACCGCACACTCTTGCAAAAGTGATGCAGAACTTACAAGCGAGAACACTGGAATGCTTGGCAACTAATGGAGCACATTTGAAAGGAGTCATTTTAAAAAAATAAATATTTCATAATAAACTTGTAACTCTACTCTTTCGAATGATATATAGTTTTTATGAAAGGAATTAAATATTAAGAATATTTGGCTTTTTTTTTATGGGTCCCATTTATCTGGATCACCCAGTATATAAATGAAAATGAAAAGGTTTATTGGCAGACTATATATATATTATATATATATATATATATATATATATATATATAATCACTTTAACATATTGCTTCCCAATTATACACATTACACAACCAATTACAGTTACATTACAATAGTTTATAATATTTAGAGATTAGCTTGTCGAGAAAATGTAAATTTATGGACAACTTAACTTATTATGCTTTGCCATTTTTTGTGAATGTAAAATATTTGGATCACCTGAAGCTCAGGACCCCCAGCCTTCTTTAGTTAGCCTTATAAGGCTAACTAACGAAAATATCACCACCTAACCTAATCAATCATTAGGCCAACTGTACGCCCTTGACGATTGGTTAGGTTAGGTCGTGATATTTTCGTTAGTTAGCCTAGATTACCAACCTCTTTCTAACCAACCAACCTTTCTCTTTTTACCTATTGCTTCCCAGTGTTAATCACTTTAACATATTGCTTCCAGAATACTTTGGGAAGCAATATGTTAAAGTGATCATATTATATATATATGTATATATATATTATATATATTAGTGATGTAGCGGATGTCATTTTTTTCACATCCGCGGATGCGGATGAGGATGTTTGATTTCAACATCCGCGGATGCGGATGCGGATGTCTACATTTTCGTTATTTTTAGGATATATTCGAGATTTGTTGTGTTTAACGTATATAATAAGTTATTATATAGAGAGAGCTGTAGCTATAATGTAGTATAATTGATTAATTGTACAATAATTGCTGTACTTTTCTCTGAACATATAAAATAATATCAAGCATTTAACTAATATAGAAATCAATTAGTGAATTCGTCTGCAAATAAATTCGTTATATTTTGTTGAGTTTCAGCCACAATTAGAAACCATAATTGTGTTACCAGGATGCGGGACGTGAACCCAACTCAAATGCACCCCACCGACCTCTTTCCCAACCTCCACCCTTATAGAAAGAGATCTTTAATTAGCTTGATAACTATTTATATTAAGTTTAAAGTTTTATTAGGCATATTTATAAATGAGTAATTAAAATAAAGTAAACTAAGATGTTCATCGTTTAATGTTCAAACTTAATTATAGGAAGGTTATGCTTAAGGAACATTAACTTTTCTGCCTTTTCTGCTGCCAGTCTGTTTCTCTTTTCATCATATATTAATCCAGCACTGCTAAATAATCTCTCGCTTGGTGCGTTTGTTGGAGGACAGGCTAAATGTTTCCTTGCAAGTTTACTCAAGTATGGATAGATATTCTGCGTATTTTTCCACCAACTAATAGGATTGTCACATGCAGCCAGGCGTTTTTCTTGGTGATAGCTCTCGATCATTTTTACTACATCTTTTGACATCGCGTAGGTCTCGTCATTGCTGCTTGACTCAAGAAACTGAGAGACAGATTCTGTGATAGATTTGCTTGTTGAAGGTGTTGGTTCTGTCACTGAAACTTTTATTCTTTTGGTGGGTGGCGAAGCGACAGATTCAAGAGATTGAAGCTCTTCAACTGCTTTGCCAAGTGATGATTTAACTCGTTCTAATGTACTAGGTGAAAATAACAGCTTTGTAACGTGGATCTAAGTAGGTTGCAAGAGAGTAACTTCATACAAGAACAGCCTCTCGTCTTGTCGCTTGCATCACTTTGCGCACAATGAACTAGTTCTATTAATATAATAGAATTTGATAATTTCCGCTTATTAACGACGTTTTATCTCAACGGTCCACATCCGCACGACATTCGCAGTCCAAAGTGCGGATGCGGACGCGGATGCGGATGCGAGAAAATGTGCGGATGTTCCGCGGATGCGGATGTGACCTACATCACTAATATATATATATATATATATATATATATATAGTCAGATGGAAATAGTATGGTTCATTTCTGCAAATTGTCATAAAAAAATCATCTAAAAAAACTGAATTGTCAGTATGAAATACATGAAAAACAAAAGAAATTCAAACCAAAAAAAAAAGTCCATTTTCATATATAGGTGACGATGCAAAATTCAAGAAGATAATAACTAACTAACAAACGTTAAAGGTGAAGAGGACAAGTACTTGAAATATATTAAAAATAAAAGGAGAACAATATCCAGATATTTTAAACACCGATGATACACAACAATCAAAATTTGGGCTCAAATTTTCCATCGCTTTAATAGAGAAAAGAGGATGTGGTTTATCTGTATTAAATTAAGAAATACATCACAATTAAATTTTAAAAAGTCCCTCCTACATTACTGGATACAACAGCGGTTTGCGTGTTAATTAAACCGCATCTGGAAAGAAGAAGCGAGATGAATCTACTTTACTTCCTCTACACATGGGAAATAAATAGCTATTTTGTAGATAGTACGTGTAGAAGACTCTCCAAGAATCCAAATGATGTTAGAAAATGAAAGAGGAAAAATACAGCATCCAAACCGCAGACAGGAAAAGGAACAGTTTTGCCATCAAAGAATTCAAAGAAAATAATACAACTTATGCCGCTGTGTATATATATATATATATATATATATATATATATATATATATATATATATATAATGAAAATACACACCTGCATCGAAATTATTCCAAGTTAGTCAGTTGTGCCTGGCTATCTCTTCCTTTACAGAAACCACGCGACTGACCTTGTGTGAAGCTCAAACTTCAAACGAGACTTTGAAAGGGAAGAAAGTAAAAATATACATATAAAGTAATACGCAAGGGTTAATCGTATTCTCAATCTTTCATCTACTCAACCGGTCATCTTTGTAACAACCATCTTCAATTCATCTTTCCTCCTGTTTATGACCTTCAATCTTTCAAACACAGTGTTCAGGCACCTCGAAAACATTGGACCTTGATTTCGGCTCTCTTTTTCTCTTTCTATAGGGAGGGTGGGAGAAAGACACGATTTGCTGGCGGTCGCCTTTCTCCAGTCCTTCCTGCATATATATATATATATATATATAATATATATATATATATATATATATATGCGCCTCGGTGGTGTAGTGGTTAGCGTCGCTGACTACGAATCCATCTGCCCCGGGTTCGAGACCCGATGGCAGCCGGCGCGCAGCAAAACCCAGCTGTTCATCCTTCCACACAATAAAGAAAGTGGTTGGTGGATAAATGGGTACCCTAGGTGGCCTAGTGGTTAAGACGCTGGGCTGCTGATGGGGCGTGGTTCGGATTCCACGTTAAACTGTAGGTCTAAGGTGGAGTGAAAGCTTGACCTTCGTCAGAATAAACAATTCGGGCGGAAGCTAACCAAAGGTTATATATATATATATATATATACTGGTCAAAAAAAGAAACGCAATTAGCTTGCATATGGTGTAAAATTTAAGTTGTTAGTGGTATTATCACAGTTTCAAGATTATGGTTAAATGTTTGTTCAAATCTTTTAAAGCCACTTAGTGCATGTTTTTAAACCTGACTAATCCCGGCTAAGACGCCATTTTGTTACAAACAATAAACAGAGATTAAATTGAATGTACTCTTTATGAAGGCATGCATTTTTTCTTTGACTTCACAGAATACACACTGCCCGTTGAGAAAACCAAACTTTTTCCCGCGATTGAGGCATGCCACGACTCTCAGAGGTCAACAGAGGTCGTGCCTTGGGCATGTTGGATGCAGGCATGTCTGCTGTCCAAGTTGCACAACGAATGCATGTGCATCCCAGTACAATCTCTAGGCTTGTTAGACGGTACAATGCCACAGGAAGTGTTCAGGACCTGCCAAGACGTGGGCGACCTCGTGTGACGACCCAACGCCAGGATCGCCACATTGTACTGCAGCACCTGCGTCATCGGCAGCGGAATGCTCGTCAGACAGCCAGAGAGAAACCTGGTATCCACAACAACAGAATTAGTGACCAGACCGTCAGAAACCGACTCTGTAATGCAGTACTCCGATCCCGCAGGCCTTACAGAGGTCCTTTTCTCACTGATGCAAGAAGGCAACGACGCCTGCAATGGGCCTATCAGCACCGTGACCTATCGTGGGCCTATCAGCTCTGACTGCCCAGCGCTACAGGGATGATATTCTTCACCCACATGTTCTTCCATTCATGAGGCAACATCCAGAATTGGTGCTCCTGCAACAGGACAATGCCAGACCTCATGCAGCCAGGATAGTGCAGGCGTACCTGCAGGGACAACAGGTGCAGACCTTACCATGGCCAGCCTTCAGCCCAGACATGTCACCGATAGAGCACGCATGGGATGAACTTGAACGGCGAGTTCGCAGACGTCAGCATCAGCCGCAGAACATCAGGGAACTGACCAATGCAATTATTGAAGAGTGGAGGGCCATCCCTGTGCTTTCCTGCAGAGACTGTTGAGGTCGATGAGGGCCAGACTCCAAGCCTGCATTGTGGCTAGGGGTGGCCATACGCGTTATTGACTGTTTGTTATGTTAAAGAATCATTTACTATATACTGAGTCCTCATGTTTATTAATAAATCTCAAAATTGCGTTTCTTTTTTTGACCAGTATATATATATATATATATATATATTATATATATATATATATATATATATATATGAAAATGAATGAAAATGAAAAGGTTTATTGGCAGACGATAATCCATATGACAAATATTATTAAGAAAATGACAGTTCACATACTAAGGATAGAAATATACATTATACAGTTGATTAGAAATAATACAGTAATGTCGAAGTTAATATATATATATATATATATAAAAAAATTTGACAAAAGTAGCGAACCTTTAGCCTCATCATCCCGATCTCCCGCATCAAATTCCTTAAAATCTTTAAAAACCGCAAATTCCTTCAATAAAGATTAATTTATTCACACAACCCAACAGGTACGTAATTTTGAAACCTAAAAAATGTTTCCGTAAATTAAATTTATGGACTACATAAAATAGTCTTTGTAACAGTAAATAAAAATAGTCTTTGTAACAGTAAATAAATCTTCATTACGGGTAATAATGTCTCTCGCTCATTCGTCGTGTCTTGATTGTTTTTCGTAAAGAAATTTTAAGCTAAGAAGAGAAAGATTTGCAGAAGTAATAAATCTCCGAAATCGTGTTTTGGAATTGTATAAGAAATTTAAAATCGCGGATACTAAAAATGAAACCAAATTTCGTGTTAAAATGTTTCAGAAGTCAAAAAGTGTAAAAAAAAGGAAAAAAAACCATGATCACATGATCATGAAGTTACTTTTATGTTCTTATTCCACAAAAAAGGTTTGTTGAAACAATCAAAATATGTTTCAGATATCTGACAATCAATCTAGGTAGTTGGAAAAGGTATCTATGTCATGACTGCCCTAACCACGCGCGTGGTAACAATGGTTATCTCCTCTTAAGGAGGAGATTATAGACACCAATCGACCAGGGAAGTACTCCGGGGTAGGGAATGGGGGAAGACGTTAGGCAGGAAACAGGGGATGTTGGAACTCCCGTTTCTCCTGTCATTTTCCTCCTTAGCTGATCTTTTTCCGTGTCTCATCTACCCCATGAGCAGTCCAGCATGCTCTCAAACACACACTTCTCTCACTATTCCTCACTACATATACATGCATTGTACTACACAATCTTTCCAAAATTAAAAAAAAAAAATGGCATCGACCTCAAGAGCTCGGAGTACCCTTAGGGAGGGACGATAAATGTTCCCACTTCTGGCTACCCGGCTGCCGATACCAAGAACGCAGACCCGGGCAGCGGGGCTGGTTCCGTTATTGCACATTCAAGATGTTCTGGGCCTCTGCCTGATTCACTTTTCATAAACTTCTGCAACATTCGTGACCTTTCCTCAAATCCTCCTATAAGGAGAAAACGCAGTACCAGACTTTCGACATATTCTCATTCCTCTTTCTGACCAACCGGTCAACTCTGAAACAATCTTCCCAATTATCTTTCCCTGTCTATGACTTCCAATCATTCAAACATAGAGTGTCCAGGCATCTCGAAACGTTGGGCCTTGATTTTGGCTCTCTTCTTCCTCTATGGGATTCGTTTTAGCGGGCATTCGCCTTTGGCCTTTCCTTCCTGCATGAAAAAATGGTAACATACTAAAATCTTTGAATTAGCTATTTCAAATCGTATTTAATTAACATGGATGTTATAACCAAGTATATTTACTACACAGTGAGAAACTCTTTTGGAGTAACAATAATGCGTAAGGAGTGCTAGAAACTGGCACAGCCCTCATGCCAACCAATGCGGCCCATTGCTATAACTCCTGTATTATATTATTCTCAGCATCATCGGGATTCGAACTCCTGACCCCATTGTCTTCACTTCGCTTAAAGTGAAACGGTGTCACCCACTGAAGTCCGAACGCTACCTTTTTACAATAAAATACATTTCCCAGCTGAGTTTCGGTCGGAAGCTCCCCCGGAAAACAGCCTTCCTGGATGCTTCCCAGGATTAGGGAAAGGCTCCAGCTCCACTTCTCAGTTAAATTTATTTGCTTAAAATCACATAAAATTTTAGTTATATTAAACATAATGTAATTTTGGAATTAAAAAATATTTATTAAACCAAATAATTATAATAATAATTATAATAATAATAATAATAATAATAATAATTTCTTCACTGAAAGAGGGTACTATCTTTAAGGCAAAAATTGTACATCATTATTTCCATAGGTTAAAAAGGCATTTATTGGTAACTAGTTTTCGTACGCAAAATATTAACTTTGTATAATTTAACATTGTGAATATATTTTTTCTTTTATTCTAAATATAATATTTTTAAATGAAAATACAAAATGTTATCACGTAAACAATTTAAAATGAGAGATAAGGATAACATAAATAAATAAAATTGTACATTTTTTAAAGATAAAATTTTTGTATTACTTTAAAAATAACTGAAATATTTTTAATTTAATATTAATCTTTTATTAATTAAAAAAAAAAAGATATCTTTCTCTCTTAAATATTATTTTTAGCATAAACTCATTTAAAGAGAAAATGTAGTATCAGCCAGACTTACTATGAAGAAAAACTAAAAATTTACGACACAATTTCTTCTCTTACGAAATAAAATAAAATTGGTTTCATTCTGTACTCTTAAAAAACAAATGGTCTTATAAAAGAACAAACTTCCCTGTTCCCTATCATTAAACACAAGTTGTTTCGGATTAAACTACTTTCGATTTCGTATTGATCAAAAACTATCGTTTGTTCAAATTAAAGCAAATGACACTAACTATTTCAAGGAAATGTGTATTGTATAATTAAATACGATAATTCTATCGCTGAGGAAACGAAATCTGTCAAAAACATATATATATATATATATATATATATATATATATATGTATACAGAGGGTTGCCAAAGTAAATAGACACCTTCGCTTTTTCCATAATTTTTTATGTTTTTTATTTGATAATACGTAAAAGTCAATAAATAATAACAGATTTATTGAATAAATATATTTAGAATCGTGTTGCGTTTCCCTTTGCATTATATGAAGCTGACACACGTCGTTCTAGTATTCCATTCATGATCTTTGCCATTTATTGTTGAGTACCATGATCGTGGTGTCTATTTACTTTTGTCAAACCTGTGTGTGTGTGTGTGTGTGTGTGTGATGAAAAAAATTATTGGCAGACCATTAGTCCATATGACAATATTAATAATAGAAACTGACAATAGAATAAACGAAAATTAAAATATTGAGGATAGACATACAATTAATGAAAAATAGTAATGTCGAAGTTAAATGGGGCTACAGACAAACGTTTTCATACCATGAATTCCATAGCTGAGACGACATATGACAGGACTGACGAACAGCTTAGATAATCGGGTTGGTTGATTTTTTAATTATTTGCATTAGACTGTACTGAGCACGTCTTGTTACTCGGGAAGCTCTGGACATTGTGGTTAGCAAACATTTGTGAAGCTGAACATCTCGGGAGTAATTTATGTAGGAGTCTAAAAGATCTTTTGTATAGCAAATTTAGGGTTCTGCTAGAACCTTTTTATAATTCACCCACAATTGCCGTTCGTATATATTACTGCAGAAAGTACGAAAGAGATTGTCTTTAGCTTCACTTGTACAGAACCGAAAGTTCCTTATAGTCATATTCGCTTTAGCACACAGGCTTCGATATCTTTTTCTTATATATGAGTCATCATTCAAGCAGCTGGTGATAATTTGACCCAAATACTTAAATTCTTGTACTTCCTCTACTGCTTCACCTCTCACTTTGAAACTACTATCAGCTGGCTGTTTAGAGCTTTTGGGATGGAATTGCATAACCTTAGTTTCTGTAACGTTAAAAAGAATATCATGTTTCTGCGAATATAATTCGCAGACTTATTAACACCATAGCATCGGTATAGATTAAGTTATTTATCCTTCTGTTATCCATACAACATCCAACTGTTGCCTTATTAAGTGAAGCAATTTAATCCATCGATATACACATTAAACAGCAGAGGAGAGAGCAAGGAGCCTTGCCTCATACCACAAGAGGAGCCAAAACATTCGAATAGTACCTTGCCCCAGCCAACTGTAAAAGATTGGTGGGAATTTTCCTGTCCTCTAGTTTTTTAAATAAAAATTGTGGTTCATTCTATCATCTGCCTTATTTATATCTAGGAAACAGCTATAAATAGTTGACTTACTCAGTGTATTTAAATATAATTTCCTTCAGTTCATAGATACACAGACCAGTTTAGTGGGACATTTTAAAACCAGAGTGAATAGATGTCCATAAGTAATCATTTAATCGGTGTAACAAAAGTTTCTCAAGTAGTTTCGAGAAACAGGAGGCGACAACAATAGGCCTGTAATTATTGCTGGATAGAATGTCTCCTTACTTACTTTTGACAAGTGGCAAGATATACTGTACTATATACCTTCATGAACTCTACAGGGATATAACTATAACCAAACATGGCTGAGAAGAGCAATGAGATATGTAACACACCACGTCATGAACATATTTTAAGTGTTCATTCGATAGTCATTTACCCCTGAAACAGAACCATTCTTTTAATTAACCTCTCAACTTCAAGAACTGATATCAAAGTATTTTCGTAGGCCTTCCATGGGCGTTTCGCTGCAGCCTATCTTAAGATTAATCCTACCCACACTATTAAGACTATTTGAATAGTGGGTTTTTTCCACACCCTTCAATATATATATATATATATATATATATATATATATATATATATATATATATATATATATATATATATATACAGGGTGTTTCAGGTCGACCCTAGAAATACAAAATATAAAATACCAAATACAAACTACAAATTCCGCCAATTTTGGTATTTTGGTATTTCTCGGTCGACCTGAAACACCCTCTATATCTATATATATATATATATATATATATATATATATATATATATATATATATAAAATGATGCTCCAAATTAACTTAATTCATTTTTAATACTGAGAATAATTTCAAAATTTAGTTTCAGTATATGCATTATTGGAATGCTAAAATGGTCGGTCATTTTATTTGCATGTAGGTTATCTATAAAAATTACAAATGTATGTACATACTGAGTACGTTTTCCTGCTGCACAGCTTTTTAAAGCAAATTTAACACTCCCGTCTAGCTGCTGATTATTTAGAATTTTTAAAATTTAAAAATTTAGCACTTCCATTTGGCTGCTTACTATTTAGAATCATTTTGATCTTAGAACCAACAAATTTAAAAAAAAAAAATTTTTTTTTTAAATAATTTCATTATTTATTTATTTAACAAATACCAAATTTGTCAAACAAAACCACAATTCCGAATGGCTTAGCGAGAATACTCTATACTCCGCGAGATGGATATCTCAGGAGCAGCTGTTCGAACCCGGTAAGGGTGTAAAAAATTATCCATTTATTTCGCTATGTATAATGTGCACAACTGAATGTATGTAGTTAAGTTAAAGAATTGGATCACCTGAAGATCAGGTCCCCCAAGTATTTTTGTTTTTTGCTTTACAGTACCAAATATAATAATAAATTAAATTAAATGCCCGGTTAGGTCAACTGTACGCCCTTGACGATTGGTTAGGTTAAGTCGTGATATTTTCGTTAGTTTTAACGAAGATATCATTTGGTAATTGAGGCTGGGGGGGCCCTGAACTTCAGGTGATCCAAAGAATTAAGTAAAATAATCCAGTATGGAAATGAAATTCCAGGAAATTCGAGCAGACTTCATATGATAAATTTGAACATGGTGAATTCCAAAGTAAACATAATTTGTTTAATTTTTGAAAATTGTAAGTTTAAATTAAACAAATACTTTTCTAAATTCACCACAGTTTTTTTCAATTAAAGTTTTAATTAATTAGTGTTAAATAAAATGTTCGTTTTTTAATTAAAAAAAAAAAAATATATATATATATATATATATATATATATATATATATATATATATATATATAGTTAAAATTGTTCGTTTTTTAATAAAAATATATAATTAAAAAAAATATAATTTTTTAAACGAAAAATTTGGTTGATTTAAAAGATTTTCATCACTCGTGAAATATTCAAATATAATTTTGTTTAAACCAACAAAAAAAAAATATATACTCTCCCTCCCCTCCCCCCAAAAAATATATGCGTATACAAAACAATCCTAAAAAAAAAATATATAAAGTCAGTATCTATATAGGAGCAATAAAAGTCAATGAAATATCAGTCCTTTCCTTTCTGTGCCTTAATTCCTGGCTCTCATTCACCCTCGACAACACTCGTATAAAAAAAATAGAATCACAGCAATAAAAATCATAAGGAAAAAAACAACAACAACACTGCTCGTTGCCCCATAAATTAATTAAAGACTCAGGGTTATTGTCACTGTGAATCGTTGGTAATGAAAGTATTGTCTTCGAGGCAATTGCCAATATCGGGCTTCGGCTAAGACAAATGCCTTTATTTCCTTCCGGACTCCAAGACTCGTAAGGAAGATTAAGGGGAAATTTGGACGATATAACGTATAAATCGTTGGTTGCAAAGGATTAAAGACCTTTTGGAATGTTATTGTAAAGGTTACATTTGTTATCTTTTATGTTTCATTTTTACTTTTTATGTTTAGCTTTGTTCTGTTTGATAGGTTTTATCTGGGGACCAATGAAATAACAGAAATTGGATATGGAAGACTTTTCATATATATATATATATATATATATATATATATATATATATATATATATATATATATATATATATATATGCAGTGTATATGAAGTAATACACATGATCTCTCGTGATTTTTGTAAAATGCACAATTGCTACCACCAAGATTCGAATCCGGGACTTTTTGAGTAAGAGTCACGACCGCTATCACCACGCTACGACGAGATAAAGAACTAACACAACTTGTTATATATATTTCGACAACCGAGGAAACAACGCTTTCGCGTCCAGAGGTGTTTTTATGTGTTAACGTGCTCATGCGTGCTATTTTATCTGTGGTACCCCAAGATTACACCAGAGAGAATTAATGCTGCCATTACCTCCAGTGCGGGGAGGTTAACATGTAAAACACCACTGGACGTGAAAGCGTTATGCGTTTCCTCGGTTGTTGAAATATGACAGATTGTATAAGCGTCTGCCTCGTCATAGTGCGGTGACAGCGCTCGCGACTTCAACTCAAGAGGTCCCGGATTCGATTTCTGGTGGGAGTAAGTTCGTATTATATGTATATATCTGTCTATCTATCTATCTCTCTCTCTCTTTATATATATACTGTAATAAGACAGTATTTCTAATGATATAACAATGGTTTAAATGACTAAAAATAGAACAGTTATAAAAGGTCTCTTAAATCTGAGAATATTAAACATTAAGACAAGGAACTCCATTAATACCAAAAGAATAAAAGAAAATTTTATTTCTGGAAGTGCCAAATGGGTACATACAGTTTACCTTTGACCTCAGATTATATACCCTTGACTCATATGTTATGTGGGTATGGAAGTTATATATAGAAAATCTAGTTTTATACTATTCATTTTAAAAATTTCAAATTGCCACAAACATTTTAGAAAACGTAATAATTATACCTAAATTGAAAATCATATTTATTTACTTGGATTATACACGGGGGAATTATGATAACGATATTCCTTATAGCTGCATGGGCGAGTTCACATTTCTGTATAAAGTACCCTCTCACACGAAAGCTATAAGATTTTAGTAAGTTGTTTACTTTTGTATCAAGTGTGGACTTCGCCATAAATTTTGAGAAAGAAGGCATGAACGCTGGAACTTAAATTTATTGTAGACTTTTGCAGAGTTCTTCCGCATGGAGAAACTCGTGGCTGTGACGCGAGCTCGCAGGGAGGCTGGAGCAGCTCTCTATACTCGCTGTGATTCGACTGGAAGTGGTAGATGCGGTATATACTAGTATAAGACAGCACCCGCATGGCAGCGAATGTACCCGGGGTCTTTTGATCAATCAATCCTCTAACTGGTGGAATACTGCAACTATAGTCAGCTCACTCTCGGATTATAAGTTATAACTCTCTTGTATTCGCTAATTCTCCACTCCGGTTCATAGTGAGATTACCTTTATTTGAGGTTTTGCTCACTGGTTTTGGTATTCCATCGTGGAGTTATACGGCAGTATACAGGGGTTTCGTAATGGTAGCACGCATAAGCATTGCGTCCTCACCCTTCAGTGTGCGAAATGGGTAATTCATATGGAAATGGGGACAAAGCATGTAATTTCAAATCACAATTAGTGAACATTCAAATTCGTAGTATATATACACACGGTGTATATATACTGTATACTCGGTGGTATAGTGGTTAGCGTAGCTGACTGCGAATCCATCGACCCCGGGATCGAGACCCGGTGACGGTAGGCGGCGCGCAGCAAATCCCAGCTGTTCATCCTTCCATACAATAGAGAAATTGGTTGGTAGATAAATGGGTACCCTGGGTAGCCTAGTGGTTAAGACGCTGGGCTGCTGGTGGGGCGTAGTTCGGATTCTGCATTAAACTGTAGGTCTAAGGTGGATTGACACGCTTGACCTTCGTCAGAATGAACAATTCGGCCGGAAGGAAAACGAAGGATATATATATATATATTTATATTTATATTTATAAATTAAGTGTTTTGTAGCTTTACGAACGGCTTAATTTTATTCCCTAAGAAATTTTAGGCAACATTCATAACAGGGTATCATGCCCTTTAATTTAACTACACCCAAGCTACGTACTCATATAGATAAAAGCTCATTAAAAATAAATGTAATTCTTCTTTTGTAATTTACGTAGAAATCCGATATGACTGGAAACATTTGTATATCTTAAACTTAAAATCAGGCACGAACCAAAGCATTGTAAAAGGAACCTTTGGTCAGTCACTCAATCAGTCAGTGAATCAAAGCTGTCTTTATTTATAAAAAATAAGTAAATTTTACAATATTACAAACACAATAACACAAATACAATAATGCTAATTGTTCCTCAGATTATTTGTTTTATTTAATTTAACCCTTAAGCTTTAGGCTTTACTGGGCTCTTAGATTAATTAAAGATAAAATTATAACATATGAAATTATTAAGGTATGATTAAATAATCTACAAATTGATGAATAAGAAATGTTAATTAATTTAAAATGTGCAAACGAATTAATAGCTGAAAAGAATTTGTATGTTAATCTTGTTATTGTTATTATTATTATTATTATACAGGGTAGCCACAAAGTTCCTTTGCATGAGCAACAAGGGCAAAATATACAGATATGCTGTAATGTCACTGCAAAGGGACCTTGTGACCATTCTGTAGATACAAAATAAATATTGTGAGTCATTATTATTATTATTATAGATATGACACCAACACAGGACAGAATTGATAGTTTTAAATAAGACTCTCGGGATCATCTGAAGATCAGGGCCTTCATATATTCTTGTTTTTTGCTTTACAGTACCAAATAAATTGAATGCCCGGTTAGGTCAACTGTACGCCCTTGACGATTGGTTAGGTTAAGTCGTGATATTTTCGTTAGTTTTAACGAAGACATTATTTGGTAATTGAGGCTGTGGGCCCTGATCTTCAGGTGATCCGACTCTCGTACCACTGGCATTCAATTTACAGCGACTTAATTTTCTGGACGATGCTCTCCCTCTAACATACTAATTGATACATTTTTAAATTAGATTAAACCTATTATTCAATTATTTAGAGTAACAACTTAAAATATCAATTTGCAAATTAAAAAGTTTAATATTTCTTTAACTTAAAATTTAATTAAATTTTGGATCACCTGAAGCTCAGGGCCCCCCAGCCTTCTTTAGTTAGCCTTATAAGGCTTACTAACGAAAATATCACAACTTAACCTAACAAATCGTCAAGGACGTACAGTTGGCCTAACGATTGGTTAGGTTAAGTCGTGATATTTTTGTTAGTTAGTCTTATAAGGCTAACTAACGAAGGCTGGGGGCCCTGATCTTCAGATGGTCCTACATTTTTTCTTTTTAACGATTATTTTTAATGAATCTTTGGTATATTGTAAAAGAATGTAAAAAAAATGTAAAAAAAAAACCTAAAAAATGTAAAAAAAATGCAAAAAATGTAAAAAGAATTTCGAGAGGGTTGTTCTGAATGCAGATTATGCATTCCGAACACAACTTTAATGTAAATGAACAAATTTAAATTACATTTACAATTACATCTCTATTTTAAATGATTCCTATCTTAAGTTTACTTAGAAAAAATATGATCGCAAAAGAAAATCAGATTTAGGATTTTTATTTACATTCTATAGCGTATATGCTGAACATACAGTATCTATTATTACATAAATCTCTCTCTCTCTCTCTCTCTCTCTCTCTCTCTCTCTCTCTCTCTCTCAAGTTCTACTTATCTGCTATGTATCTACACAAAGGCAACCGCCTAAACCCAAATACCGAATTGAATAAATCGAATCCCAGACAGTCGAGACTGGTCCCCGTAATCGAGTCCAGAATATGCACGAAGCTTCAAACCATCGTGGTGTGTGAATTGATTGGACTTTCCTCTCTCTCTCTCTCTCTCTCTCTCTCTCTCTCTCTCTCTCCCTCTCTTCGCTGACCGCTGCTGAAGGGAAGCGAAGAGCACAGTTGAAATTGACCATCCTCGGAATAAATAGATGTTTGTCACTTCGTATGCGTTTAATGATCATTAATGATCACGTGTCTGTGGGGAAGGGCCGAAATCTTTACAGAATGGACAGAATAAACAAATTAGTTTCTGTATCTGGCGTTCAATAAACGAAAAAGTAAAAGGAAAAAAACGCTCTCTCTCTCTCTCTCTCTCTCTCTCTCTCTCTCTCTCTCTCTCTATATATATATATATATATAATATATATAGAGAGAGAGAGAGAGAGAGAGAGAGAAGTGGAGAAGTGAGTTGCTCTCTTGCGATCTCTATCGCACATAGCCAGGTACACCCGGCTCATCTGGTACCGTCTTGAGCCAGGCATCTAGTCTTCTTATGAAAATCTCAACTTTGACCTCTGTGACGTTCCCGAGGTTCTTTGGAAGCTGGTTAAAAAGTTTTGGCCCCCTGACAACCAAACTACAGCACAGTATTTTTCTTTCAATGTTGAGTATGTCCCTTGTCAGGCATTTAGTTTGGAAACACTGCACATTCTACCTTTCCTATTTTCCACTGTTATTTGGATGTTAATTGGGTTTAGTTTGAGGTTAAGTACCAATTTTTCCATCATTTTCCATATGTAAATTATGGTGTATCTCTCCCTTCTTCTTTCCAGTGAATATATATTTAATTTACATAGTTTTTTCCAGTAGTTGAGTTCTTTGCAGCCATCAATCTTGGCTGTGAAATTCTGAATTTCTTCCTTTTTGTATGGGGGTCGTCAAGACTGAGCAGCACTCAGGTTGTGGTGTGATCAGTGTTTTCAGCAGGGAAATCATTACTTTCTTGTCCCTTTTTTTAAAGTTTTCTCAATACCTGTCCTACGAATTTTTTTGCTTTTGTTTATCGCTATCTGATTTTGTGTCTCGAATTTTGCATCGTCGGTCATTATAACCCCTACTATATATATATATATATATATATATATACCCTCACCCACGTTGTTCGTCGATTTCCCGCCACGCGAAGTGGAAGCGCAACGTATACATTGCATAAATATTTATCAGAGGTACACTGTAAAATAAAGTCTCATCAGTGTTCTGACAAACCAGTGTTATATCTCTGCATCAAGTTCATTGATTATGATGACAGTTCTAAGGATGTCACAACGAATGTGTTATGCTGTTTCGTTCTGTCCCTCAAAGCTCTCATGTGTCCTCCACCTAGATCACATCTGATGGACTCTATAGAAGAACATTTTTTCTCTGGAGGAAGTGTTAGTCTCCTAGGATTAATGCGCGATTATCGGTTTTTGTCGGGACATAGGTAGGAGGACAAAAAATGTTCTCCGGACAGGAACTCTGGAGTAAGTGTAGTTTCCGTCCCCCTCTGGTGCCTAGTGTAGTTTACGTTCCCCTACATTATCCTAGTGTAGTTTACGTTTCCCTACATTATCCTAGTGTAGTTTGCATTCCTCAACTTTGTCCGCGTATACCTAATCAAATGAAACGTTAAAACTAACGAAAATATTACGACTTAACCTAACCAATCGTCAATATATATATATATATATATATATGTATAGAAACGACGTAAGTATAGAGGAGTGTTCTGCACACGAGGAAGAGAAATAACGAACAAATGAAAAATGAGGTAACTACCCGGGAATCGAACCCAGGATTTTCCGATTGCCGGTCAGATATGCTATCCACTACACCACGGGCCTCGATCAGTCAGAAGTCGTAATTCTCCTACATAGGGCAGAAACCAATGCCTTGAGAGGGCACCCTCGCAAATCGTGAATATGTACATTTAACTGCAATGACCACGCAGTATATTAATGTATAGAAACGACGTAAGTATAGAGGAGTGTTCTGCACACGAGGAAGAGAAATAACGAACAAATGAAAAATGAGGTAACCGCCCGGGAATCGAACCCAGGATCTTCCGATTTGCGAGGGTGCCCTCTCAAGGCATTGGTTTCTGCCCTATGTAGGAGAATTACGACTTCTGACTGATCGAGGCCCGTGTGTAGTGGATAGCATATCTGACCGGCAATCGGAAGATCCTGGGTTCGATTCCCGGGCGGTTACCTCATTTTTCATTTGTTCGTTATTTCTCTTCCTCGTGTGCAGAACACTCCTCTATACTTACGTCGTTTCTATACATTATATACTGCGTGGTCATTGGCAGTTAAATGTGTGTGTGTGTTATATATTATATATATATATATATTATATATATATATTGACGATTGGTTAGGTTAAGTCGTAATATTTTCGTTAGTTTTAACGTTTTATTTGATGGATTCATTTAAAAAATGTCTCCTAAAGATCCTAGTGTAGTTTACGTTCCCCAACTTTGACCTAGTGTAGTTTGTGTCCCATTTTGCGTCAGGGGGACATAAACTACACTTACTCCGGAACTCTTCCTAAGACAACTCAAACCAGCGACCGGGGCTCGTTGAGTAACACCGTTTCCCTATAAGCGAGGTGAAGACAGTGAGGTCGGGAGTTCGACTCTCGATGCTGCCGGTAATAATAATTATCTGCAGGAGTTAGAGCAATGGGTCGCATTAGTTGGCCTGAGCGCTGTGCCAGTTTTTGGTCCTGATCACTGATTAAGTGATTATTATTATACTCTATATTGTTGATTAGGCAAATTTCTTTTATGTATGTCCAGCTATTCTCCTTTGTTATTTATTTGTCTGCATCTCAGGCTTTTCGTCTCATCATTTCCCCGCCTCTTACTGAGTGTCTTCAATCTCTCGCTCTTCGCCGCAATGTTGCCTCACCCTCTCTCTTTACTATTGCTATTTAACGGACATTGCTCTTTTGAACTTTCTAATTGCATGCTTCCTCCTTTAAGGAGAGCATGGAGCACCAGACTTTCTACATTTTCTCATTCCTTTTCTGCCCAACTATCTAACGCAAGGTTAATCGGTATTTTCAATCTTTCATCTACTCAACCGGTCACCTCTGGAACAATCTTCCTCAATCCATCTTTCCTCCTGTGTATTGGGAGCGCTTTTGCGGGCATTTGCCCTTGGCCCCCCCCTCCTTCCTGCATAAAAAAAGAAATCTGCATACAGAGGGTTGACAAAAGTAAATAGACACCACGATGATTGTCCTCAACAACAAATGGCAAAGCTCATCAATGGAATGCCAGAACGTGTGTCAGCTGTACATAATACAAAGGGGAAAGCAACACGATTCTAAATATATTAACTCGGTAAATCTGTTATTATTTATTAAATTTTATCATCTCAAAAGCCATGGGAAAAAAACCGAATGTGTCTATCTACTTTTGTCAACCCTCTGTAGTGTATGTATAAATAATTTATTTTTTCATTTCAAATCAAATAAATGATTAATGTATAATAATTAAATTTAACCAAACTGTCCATTCATGTTGGGTTAAATGGTAATTTTTTTTCGTCTTATCTAAAAATCTTTAAATTTTAAATTTACATTTATATAACAGTCAACTGGCTGAACTGGCTGATAGTCATCCTATCACCCTATAGTCACCCTGTTTTCCGTTCCCAAAGGTTTTCCTGATAACTAGTTCATTTGAGACTATACATGAATTTGTTGCTTTTGTAACTGCTTCTATGCTATATATATATATATATATATATATATATATAGAAACTTAGGGAAGTTAACTAAATGGACCAGCCAAATGGCGAAAAATTTTCAAAGATAATTATGCAATCATGTCTTTGGAGCTATAACCATTTGGTCGACGTTATCGGCACTAAAAGAAAACCATCGGCACTAAAAACTAACTTAACCTAACCTGACTTATCCCAACTAAGATTAACCTAATCTAAATCTTATAAAAATTTATATACCAATATATGAAAAAAATAATTTGTACAGTCTAACATTAGAACTACGCCCTTGGATAAAACATAAGTAGGCTATGTTTGAGGTATGATTTTTCATATTAATTTTTGTTTTTTATTATAAGTCTGCCATAGTTCATCTGAGATATTAATAGAAATGAAATTAGGTGTGCCTAGATATCAAAGGAATTCGTATTTACAGTCTATTCACCTTCAGGTTTAAGCTTGTATACATTCGTCAAACATCTGGCACTGAAAAGAACTGAAATGTAATAAAAAATAGAGAACCACAAACACCTAATCAGTAAAGGTAAGACTCGTATTAACATTCCATATTACATAATGCAATGTAATATGGAATGTAATATGCTTTACAACATAAAAAACTGTACTAGTGACAAAATTTTCAAAAAAAATTGACAGTCCAAATTTTTAATAAGATCCCATAATGATACTTTAATAGCTAAGGTCTTATGTTTTTCACAAATGATATTTTAACTAATCCTAGTTTACTTCCTTTAATCCAAAAAATTTCTGTAGCAGATCAAGTGAATATGATGAATATACGCGAGCGTGGAATCTGGTGTTTGGTCCACCTATGGAGCGATGATATTTTCATGTATTAAATAATTTGGTTGTAATTACCAAAAAATGAAAAACTGTAACTCCTTTATTTTTCATCTTTAATGGGTGATTAAATATTGATACAGGACTCATATTTATTGGTTAAACTGCATGATGAGTTACAATAGCCTCACGATCTTAAAAAAGGAAAAGGAGGGGTAGGAAAATGTGGGGACGGTCTTAAGGGGGTTATCAAACTCTAATTTACCTCAGGATAAAGTTCAGAAATGTCACAACAAAAGTGGGCCGTGCCTTGCTAGGAAGTCACGACAAAAAGGCACCGCAGATAACATAACGATTTCCTGTGACAAAAACAGGCAAAAGGATTTTGATAATTTATATTTTTAAGTTTCTTCTTTATTTTTAATTTCATATATTTTTTTTTTTCCTTATTCCTTTTTCCAGCAACTCAGCTTTGGCGGCCCCTATTTTAGAGCATAAGTAAGTGAAATGAGTATTTAGTAGGCTAGTTGCCAAACATGACAAAAGAGCTTAGACCAGTTAAATAGGGTAGTTTTTCCATACACTGGAACTCTGTTTAGCGGTAAAGCCTAGTCCAGTGGTGGCGAACTTTTTTTGCTGGTGGGTCATTTTTGTTACTTTTGATTTTTAAAAAAATTAAATTGGTTCACAATAATTTATTTACTTACTATTTTTAGTGAGAAACTTGTTGTTGGATTTTAGATGCTAATGTTTTGATCCGAGGTTTATATTTAGTTGTCTTTAGTCTCACACATGCAGCACTCATATATGTGTCAAGGCGATTCCTAGTGGTGGATTTGACGAAATTTATGGAGGAAAACAATTGTTCACAAGAATAAGATGAACCAAACATTGTTAGCAGAACTAATGCTAGCTTTTTCATTGATGCAAAAGAATTTTGTAGAGAGTTCCATTCTGCAAGAATAAGATTCTCTACTCTTTCTATTGATTGTTGTTCTCTGGTTACACCCAAAATTGACAGAAAATATTAAAAGGCAGAAAATATTAAAAATTAAAGTCATATTTTATTTAAATAAGAGCTCTGGGTCACTAAAAATTGCCTCATGGGTCAGTGGTTCGCCATCACTGGCCTAGTCGAATGTTTAACCCTAATAGGCTCTACAGGGCGGCCAGCCGGCCACAAAGTCTCTTTGCATGAAAAACAAGGGCAACATACAGATATATCGTAATTTCACTGCAAAGAGACTTTATGACCACTGTGTATATTGAATTCAAGGAAAACCAGGCTCACATCCTCCATTACTGAGATATAAGATACGTTTTTAAAAATTAGCACTGAAAATCTAGAATTTAAGTGCACTTTCCAGGCAGACAATTTAGTGCTGAGCGTGTGAACTCATTTTTATTACTTGTACTTAGTGCACACTCTAAGTGCGTACCCTCGTTTTTGAAGCTTTGACTTAGTAATCTTTAAGCTATTCCCTGTGAAATACTCTCTAGTGAATAAATTCAGTGCCTGTGCATGTAATCAAGTTTGGATCACCTGAAGATCAGGGCCCCCAGCCTTCTCTAGTTAGCCTTATAAGGCTAACTAACGAAAATATCACGAACTAACCTAACCAATCGTTAGGTCAACTGTACGCCCTTGACGATTGGTTAGGTTAGGTCGTGATATTTTCGTTAGTTAGCCTTATAAAGCTAACTAAAGAAGGCTGGGGGCCCTGATCTTCAGGTGATCCTCAAGTTTAAATAAGTTAAGTAAAGCAGGGAGAAAAATTCCAGTGAAAGCAGTACACTGAAAATCTAGAAAGTTACATGACCCTCCAAAATATAGAATTTATTTGATATTGAGGGGTCCCGCGTCCTAAGGTACCTAAGCGCCAAAATTAAAATTCGTCAGAAATCGCCTCCAAAGTTTAGCAATATTCTGGCATTAGCATCTCTGTTATTAATTGAGCTAGAACGTTCATTTTTGGCTAAATTAGAGTTCTAAATATGCTAATGAAGATGTTGATGAGTTTTTGGAATAGATTTTCATATTTTATATTTTATATATATTTTTTTTAATTTTTTTTATTTTCTTATTATGCCGAACTTTGGGTGAACTTTTGGCTGGCGATAGAGGTGAAAAAAAGTAGTTCGCTTCATAAGGTTTTCAACCATACTTCTAGTGTCGTAAGGTCATTATAACCCAAACCACGCGATAGAGGAAGGGTGAAAATAGTGATATCCATCAAAAACACGTTTTCGCCTGTGGTGGCGCTTAGGTCCCTTAAGACGCGCGACCCCTCATTTATTATCACTAAACTCCGTCATTTCATTCAAGCCTAAAGGATATTATGTAGAACTTTTCACTAAACATTGTAAATAATTAATATTAAACATTATTTCAAGTCCAGAAAAGGAAGTTCAAATTTGTTCATCTAATTCAAGTTTCGAATAAAGCTGGAAAACTTAATTTTCTCTCTCTGATTATATACATACGACTCCTTAAATATTATTTATAGGATGTGATGGGGAGATCGAAGCTAAACTATGTACATTTTAATATATATATTTTAATGTATATTTTAATATATATATATATATATATATATATGTTAAACACAGACCGTGCATGGAACAAGGAACTCTTCTGGGAAAATTAAATCCACTATAGTCCGAATAAGTAATGGTAAATGACAAATACCATAGTTTTTTTCCTTTTTCATGATTTTAGCCCGACGTGGGCAACGGGTCTCTCGCAAAGAGATCCTATAAATATAGCTTCCCTCACCAGCTATCTGCAAAGCAGACAGGATCCAGCTTTGGGACGTGGATCTAGGGTTTAAAGCAAGCCTAGATCCCTACACTCAGAACCTCTATATAAGTAAAAGACTCGTTGCATTCACGTCGTGTTGAATAAATCAAAGAAAAAGGGGGTAACTATTGTATTTTTAGCCAAAAAAAACCAAAACTTAAACCTCAACCGGGACATTGAGCGTCCACTTTTCAAGGCACGAAACACGTCCGTTTAGTATACACAAACTCAGAATGGTTTGCGAGAGACCCGTTGCCCACGTCGGGCTAAAATCATGAAAAAGGAAAAAAACTATGGTATTTGTCATTTACCATTACTTATTCGGACTATAGTGGATTTAATTTTCCCAGAAGAGTTCCTTGTTCCATGCACGGTCTGTGTTTAACATATAATGTTCTCAGGGAACCATTCTGAGTTTGTGTATACTAAACGGACGTGTTTCGTGCCTTGAAAAGTGGACGCTCAATGTCCCGGTTGAGGTTTAAGTTTTGGTTTTTTTTGGCTAAAAATACAATAGTTACCCCCTTTTTCTTTGATTTATTCAACACGACGTGAATGCAACGAGTCTTTTACTTATATAGAGGTTCTGAGTGTAGGGATCTAGGCTTGCTTTAAACCCTAGATCCACGTCCCAAAGCTGGATCCTGTCTGCTTTGCAGATAGCTGGTGAGGGAAGCTATATTTATAGGATCTCTTTGCGAGAGACCCGTTGCCCACGTCGGGCTAAAATCATGAAAAAGGAAAAAATCTATGGTATTTGTCATTTACCATTACTTATTCGGACTATAGTGGATTTAATTTTCCCAGAAGAGTTCCTTGTTCCATGCACGGTCTGTGTTTAACATATAATGTTCTCAAGGAACCATTCTGAGTTTGTGTATACTAAACGGACGTGTTTCGTGCCTTGAAAAGTGGACGCTCAATGTCCCGGTTGAGGTTTAAGTTTTGGTTTTTTTTGGCTAAAAATACAATAGTTACCCCATTTTTCTTTGATTTATTCAACACGACGTGAATGCAACGAGTCTTTTACTTATATAGAGGTTCTGAGTGTAGGGATCTAGGCTTGCTTTAAACCCTAGATCCACGTCCCAAAGCTGGATCCTGTCTGCTTTGCAGATAGCTGGTGAGGGAAGCTATATTTATAGGATCTCTTTGCGAGAGACCCGTTGCCCACGTCGGGCTAAAATCATGGAAAAGGGAAAAAAACTATGGTATTTGTCATTTACCATTACTTATTCGGACTATAGTGGATTTAATTTTCCCAGAAGAGTTCCTTGTTCCATGCACGGTCTGTGTTTAACATATAATGTTCTCAGGGAACCATTCTGAGTTTGTGTATACTAAACGGACGTGTTTCGTGCCTTGAAAAGTGGACGCTCAATGTCCCGGTTGAGGTTTAAGTTTTGGTTTTTTTTGGCTAAAAATACAATAGTTACCCCCTTTTTCTTTGATTTATTCAACACGACGTGAATGCAACGAGTCTTTTACTTATATAGAGGTTCTGAGTGTAGGGATCTAGGCTTGCTTTAAACCCTAGATCCACGTCCCAAAGCTGGATCCTGTCTGCTTTGCAGATAGTTGGTGAGGGAAGCTATATTTATAGGATCTCTTTGCGAGAGACCCGTTGCCCACGTCGGGCTAAAATCATGAAAAAGGAAAAAATCTATGGTATTTGTCATTTACCATTACTTATTCGGACTATAGTGGATTTAATTTTCCCAGAAGAGTTCCTTGTTCCATGCACGGTCTGTGTTTAACATATAATGTTCTCAAGGAACCATTCTGAGTTTGTGTATACTAAACGGACGTGTTTCGTGCCTTGAAAAGTGGACGCTCAATGTCCCGGTTGAGGTTTAAGTTTTGGTTTTTTTTGGCTAAAAATACAATAGTTACCCCATTTTTCTTTGATTTATTCAACACGACGTGAATGCAACGAGTCTTTTACTTATATAGAGGTTCTGAGTGTAGGGATCTAGGCTTGCTTTAAACCCTAGATCCACGTCCCAAAGCTGGATCCTGTCTGCTTTGCAGATAGCTGGTGAGGGAAGCTATATTTATAGGATCTCTTTGCGAGAGACCCGTTGCCCACGTCGGGCTAAAATCATGGAAAAGGGAAAAAAACTATGGTATTTGTCATTTACCATTACTTATTCGGACTATAGTGGATTTAATTTTCCCAGAAGAGTTCCTTGTTCCATGCACGGTCTGTGTTTAACATATAATGTTCTCAGGGAACCATTCTGAGTTTGTGTATACTAAACGGACGTGTTTCGTGCCTTGAAAAGTGGACGTTCAATGTCCCGGTTGAGGTTTAAGTTTTGGTTTTTTTTGGCTAAAAATACAATAGTTACCCCCTTTTTCTTTGATTTATTCAACACGACGTGAATGCAACGAGTCTTTTACTTATATAGAGGTTCTGAGTGTAGGGATCTAGGCTTGCTTTAAACCCTAGATCCACGTCCCAAAGCTGGATCCTGTCTGCTTTGCAGATAGCTGGTGAGGGAAGCTATATTTATAGGATCTCTTTGCGAGAGACCCGTTGCCCACGTCGGGCTAAAATCATGAAAAAGGAAAAAAACTATGGTATTTGTCATTTACCATTACTTATTCGGACTATAGTGGATTTAATTTTCCCAGAAGAGTTCCTTGTTCCATGCACGGTCTGTGTTTAACATATAATGTTCTCAGGGAACCATTCTGAGTTTGTGTATATATATATATATATATTAAAATAGTGATTTTTTGTAAACAGTTTGGCTTGTAAGGGACATAGCAACCATAGGCGTATGAGGGGGGAGGTCTGGGGGAGCTGCCGCCCCCCAGGACTAGGGAATTGAGCATTTTCAGGGTAGATTTGCTTGTCATTTAGAAATGCTGTAGCAAAATTTTATCTCATTTTTGTAAATTGTAACGTTTTTTGTATCAAAAAGGCTTTAATATATGTTACTCATACTCTAACTTTCGTGTTATTTTATGCTACACATAGCGCTTATGCGGAAATCAGGGCACCCTGAAAATTTTTAGGGCAAATTAAATTTTTTCCGCCCCCCTCCCTCCCCCAAGTAAAGTGCCATCCCATACGCCTATGATAGTAACCCATTAGGACTCAACATCACCTGAAGACAAAAATCTACAGGCAAAACTCAAGTTCTATATAAGTGTCTTCAAGGGCTTATTTCTAGAGATACACATGATTTATATTCTCTAAAAGTTTTTAGTGACATTTATTCATCAAGGGAAGTAAAGCAGAAAGAAAATCAGGAAGATGAATAAGGTCCTACAAATTATATCCAGTCCAGTTAAAAGAAAGTTGAAACATCGGTTCACCACTTTCCAGTAGAATTGGCCTTGTCTGCGTTGCCCTTATTTTATTCTTTTCTGTCTATACTCAGGTTCCCCCTTAGTCTTCTACCTGAAACCCTTTTTGTACCCACTTCCTATCATTCCACTATATACTACTTGCTATTGGTGTTTGTAAATCCTTGTGGTGGTTCTGCTCAAACTTGCTGAACGCTTTTGTACGTGATCCTTATTTTTTGATGTTCTTTGCACTGCTTTGGAAGCTAATTTCAAGCCGAGGCCTCTTGTCCTCCATTTCTCAAGCAGTCCATCTTAGTCCAGTGTCAAAGCTGGTTTTCTACCATGAGAAGCAGTGGGGAACAAAGTACTGGAAAAAGTTACTTGAGTAAAAGTAGTTACTCTGAGAAAAACTTACTCAAGTAAAAGTAGAATTACTCTTTCTTCACGTTACTTAAAGTAAAAAGTAACTAGTTTATAAAGTACTCAAGTATTCGGAGTAAAAAGTACCTTTGCAATATTTTTTTTAAGAGTTAAAACATATAGTACAGTGGTGACAATACTGTACTCAACAAGTGATTCACCAAGCTGCTGCCCGTAGCCTGTTGACAAAAAGATCATAATAATAATAATATAATAATAATAATAACAGACCAGGTATTATTATCATTATTATCATTATTATTATTATTATTAATCATTATTAAATGATTCACCTTAGTACTAATCATATATTGGGTAGCTACATGTACTACGTAATGAGGAAAATAAACACCATTTTATGGGTATACAGTATTATATTTACACATACCTTTCATTTAACCTTAACAAAAGCTGATTCTCGAAGTTTTTACTATCTATTTTAGCCCTTTTGTGGGGCAAAAATCAGTCCAGCACAACTGAACAATCTTTCACATGCTGTTGATGCTGGTAAGGGTATGTTTAGAAGTAAGGATAAATTCATTATAGAGGGGAAGGCCTTTAACATATTCAGTGATGTGTTGGCGTTGCCCAGGTATCCCTCTAGTTCCCCAGACGCCCAGAATAAAGTAACGAGAGGCCTGAAAAATAAGTAATGGAGTAAAAGTATCGATAATTCTCTGAAATGTTACTCGAGCAAAAGTACCGGGAAGAAAAGTTACTTCCAAGTAACTAATTTATTAAAAAAAGTCGTTTGAGCTCGGTAACGAAGTAATTTTACTGCGTTACCGTCCACCTCTGATAAGAAGAACTGTTTCCAGAACATATCCAGATTAGTTCCATGCAGTTTTCCTGTAACAATTGACGTTACGCCTGGGTAAGAATTTCTAAATTTGTTAACTGATATACAACGACTATATAATATTCCAATTGAACACGTGACTTATAAATCTCTGATATGAAATAGATGTTCCACTAGAAAAAAGTCTCGTTTCAAGTTCCCGTATAAAAATGACCCTTTGGAGTATACACCATTATTACAGGCATGCACTCAGAAAACTATCTTAGCCTTGATTGACTTTTAAAACTCTTTTATAACCCTCATCAGGAACCATTACGGGGGTCAAAACATTGAAAGAGATGATATTATTCGTTAAAAGTTCTTAAATATCAAAATACAAAGTTTCATTCGTGCGAATGTTTCATTACAGACTTTTTATAGCATCATTTTGTAAGATTTTAGGCCTGGGGTCATAGAGATTTTCACGGCTCCAACAACGTAAGTAAATTGAAGGTTCCTGACGAGGGTTAAAGAAGAATTTTATAGGATTTATTACGTTTTATAAGTCTTTCCAATTAAAGCTATTTAATGTCTATACATAATGAAACGATAAATAACGCCCTAAATTAAGAGCAATAAAACTCTCTTATTTTATTCTCTAAAAGACTCTTACTGTCGTTAATTGCATGATACTAACACGTACTACCATGGATTAACCATTTGTGGTCACCTACAGCTTAACGTAAAATCCTTGTAGGATAGATTTTCCGAGTAATCTTTGAAAAGTTATATGCGGGTGCAGACAACATAGTTTATCTCTAATTGTGAGTCATTCAATAAAGTTGAAACCATCCTTCGAGTTCTCATCGAAGTTCGATCCTTTCTGAGAATAAAATTAACTTTTCTTTAAATTAAAAAGTTTTATTTTGATCTCATTTAAAGAAGACATTTTTAGGTCGGTAATTTTTATCTCTCTTGTTTCTTTAACGTATTTCATCATTATCAACATTACGTTTCATTTCAACTCGACCTGTAATTTTAATCTCTTTTAATAATATTTAGGTTTCATTCATTTTAAAATTAAGTGTGATTTTTTTACATTAGTATTAAAGTCTTAATACAGGTCCACAGTCAATCATTGAAGGGGGATTATTTTTTAAAGCTTGTGTAGGCCAACGCGCATGGTTACTCGAATGTTTGCAGAGATTATGGTAGAAAACACTATCTATATATATATATATATATATATATATATATATATATATATCTATATATATATATATATGTGTGTGTGTGTGTGTGTGTGTGTGTGTGTGTGTTAGAAAAGGTGTGTTAGAAAAGCAAAAAATTTATTAAATTAGGAAATGTATTTTTAAACTTTAAACCCTACCAGGGTTAACCCCCCACCAGTAACTTTTATAATGGGTAGGGATTATGGGTTAAAAGTAATCTTATATAAATAATCTTCAAAGCAACATACCCACACAAGTGACCAAAATAAGAAAATTAAGAAAAGAAGTCATGAAACTAAAAAGAGAAGTTAAATGAAGACGAATAAATCAAAGACAAATCTTAGTGAGAATTGTTAACATGCATCTTATTATCATTCTTTCCCCAGAAATTGAAATTAGAGAGGGTGAGGGCCGATGGGTGAGACCCTGAGGGCAAAGTTTGGCTGTATCATGTATGTCACCATAGTAAAAACTGAAAAATGTTTCACGACCATTTTATTAGATTTAACTCGTGTTTTAAAATCATCAAAAATTAAAGTTGGCTACTCAAGCCTTCTATGAAGTTCTACATCTACGACCTTATTGGTTTCTTCTTGTAATTTGGTGCAACTCTGTTAATGAACTTCTCGAATGCAGTGCTTTCATCTTTCGTGGTTTCCCGTGTGTACAGGTACTTTCAGTCCTTCAGTTGATATGCTCATTAGTTCATTCACATGATCAGGCAGAAGGCGACTTCTTTTAGAACACAAAATTCTATTCACTGACGAAAAAGGACGGTCAGCTGTAGCTGCTGTGACTAGGAGCCGCAAAAGATGAAGTCCTACTTCTTTCATTCCAGGAAACATATCACAAAGTTCAAGTCGAGCCGCAAGTAATGATAAAAAAGAAGATGAAGTCAGCTTCTTCATTCATTCGTCGTATGATATTCTACTGTACTCTGTGTGCAAATTCTCTATTCTGTCTTGATCACGTGGCAACCCCATTGCTGGTAGTGCCTCACTCCAGTCAACTGTCGGTGTTTTATAAGACGCAACTGTAAAACCTACGTGGTGGTTGAGTAGAAACCAGGTGAGGTGTAGGGAAATTTCTGCCTATTTAAATGTGGGCTGTATCGTGACGAATGGCAGCGCAGCGGGACAAGCCTACTGGCCCTTTTTCTGACTTCTAGGTAAGTATGTAATTTATTGAGAGGCATGTAATTTATTTAATGAAAAACGTATATACAGGGTGTCCATAAAGTCTGGAAACATAGGATATATTACGATAATTCTTTTTCTCCGTTGTACATTAGCTTAATAAATCCTTAATACAATCCTATATTTCCAGTCATTATGACCACCCTGTGTATATATATATATATATATATATATATATATATATATATGTATGTATATATGCCCAAATATCGCACATATCTTTCAGAAAGACGTTTGGAACGACACGCTCCAACAAAAGTGACATACTATTCAAATATCGAATGATTTTCCACAATTTAATTTAATAAAATTATAACTTGAAAAACGTGTGTATTTTTAAAATCTTGTAAAGTCATTTTTCTATAAAAAAAAAATTTTGGGAGCCAGGTCAACCCGGCGGGCCAGATCTAGCCTTCGAGACAGTTGACGACCATTGTCATATACCATACTAAACATTTAAAATAACTAAATAGTGTTTCAGATAACTATTTCGTCATTTTAAATGGCTCTGTGATGGAAAATATTCAGTGAACTACTGACCTCCCTTCATGGTTATGGAACCTTCTAAGAAGTGACCATTTATACGTGTTTTCAAATATGGAGAGCAAATACATGCATGAGAAATTTCCTGAAAAGTCGCATCAGAAATTCTGTCTTGAATGAGACGTTTCGAGACTTTACAAATAAACGAGTGAAGCGTAAAGCAGGCGATTGACAACTGCATCGCAAAAGCGAAAGAAAAAAATTAGTAAAAGAGATTGATAACCGTATGATCCCCAAAAGAAAAGAAAGAAAAAAGACAAGTTCAGTGAAAACTCGCTTACGAGTGAATGTTCCAGCGAGCATATACGGAAGACATGCGCAATACACAATTACGAACGCAGTTAGGTAGACCAGCCATGAGTGGATCCTAGGGTCTTTGTTGGTCTCAAGCATTATAACATTATAACATTATAACAAAACCATATGACTTCATTTGATCTCTGTTTTTTTTTTATGTCTTTAATTGTCCAAATTGTAAGAGAAGTAGTATCGAGCAGGGACCTGTAGATGCTAGAACATTTCAAGTATAGCAAATGAGTGATCTCCTTGCTTTTATAAGGTAAGTAACGTTCTATCCTTTAACTCTTTATCGGGCAGTGTTACTTTACTGATTTGGTTCTGGCTAACGCCAGACGATTTTATTCAGTCTCAGAAAGATCTCTGCGCAGTAAAGGATTAAACAAACGTCTCTTAACCTTTTACTGCACCAGAGGTCTTTCCGAAACTGAAAAAAATCGTCTGGCGTTAGCCAGAACAAAATCAGTAAAGTAACACTGCGGGATAAAGGGTTAAAGTATCTTTGGGATATGTAGAAGAAATACTGATATATTGTTTTTATTTGTTCAGAAAATTCTCTGAATTCTAATTTTTCTGATGTGATATTCGTGTCTGTAATAACTGTCGTTTTGTAGTAATTTACATTATACAAACCTCTGGAACAATAAAAAAAAGCTCATGTGTGTGTGTGTGTGTGTGCACACCTCTATGCATATTATTCTTTCGTCAATAATCGACATTCCATATATATATATATATATATATATATACATTCAACTGCAAAGAACACGCAGTATAAATAACGTAAAGAACGACGCTTGTATAGGAGATATTCCGCGCAAGACGAGAAAGAGAAAACAACAAATGAAAAAATGAAGTACCACCTGGGAATCGAACCCGGGATCTTCCGATTGCCGGTCAGACGCGATAACCACTACACCATGGACTCCACTCTTCCAAATGCCGTAATTCCTCTACATACTCGCAGAAACCAATGCCCCAAGGGGCACCTCCCGCTTGCCGTAACATTATATACATTCAACTGCAAAGAACACGCAGTATAAATAACGTAAAGAACGACGCTTGTATAGGAATATCTCCTATACAAGCGTCGTTCTTTACGTTATTATATATATATATATATATATATACTACAAGGAACAGTGTTAGCCCCATTCCTATTCGTAATCATACTAACCAACGTAAACAACCGAGCAACCAACAACAGTTGGTTAGCACAAAATTAGAAACGGAGATGTGGAAGCTTTACAAACGGGCACGCACAGAACATACAGTTGGTCAGAAGACAGCAATATGAAATTCGCAAAAAAAAAAAAAAAACAGCGGTTAAGACACGGAAAAATTAAGAACTAAAACAGATAGACTATCATGCCCCCAAATAGACAGGAAATTCAGAGAAAAACAAAATATTTGGAAATCGTAATAACAAATGATGCGAAATTTGAGACACAAAATATAATAAACAAAGATAAAAATAACAAAGCGAAATAAATAACGGAACAGATGCTAATAACCTCAAAACGAAAGAATGTAATGATACCTTTGCTGAAAACAGTGATTAGACCAAAACTGGAATACTGCTCAGTCTTGACGTTCACATACGAGTATATATCAAAAAAAGAAATTAATCAGCTAGAAGGAATTCAAAGAAATTTCACAGCCATGATTAATGGCTGCAAAGAACTAAATTACTGGGAAAGATTACATAAATGAACTCTATATTCGCTGGAAAGAAGAAGAAAAGAGAGAGGTATACCATAATATACGCAGGGAAATTCACAGAAAAACTAGTACCTAACCTAAAACTGAATCCCATAAACATCCAAACAATATTAGGAAATAGGAGCAGTAGCTGGAATGTGAATAGCGTTCCCAAACCAAAGGCCAGACAAGGAACATCCTCAACTCTGAAGGAAAATATCTTTGTTGTCAGAGGGCCAAGACTATTTAACCAGTTACCCAAAGAAATCAGAAACACCACCAACGTCAATGCAGAAGTCTTTAAAAGAAAACTAGACACTTGGCTCAGGACAGTCCCAGATGAAGCGGGTATACAGTGCGAGATGGAAGGTTCAAGAAAGTGTGATAGGTTTCAGTCCAAAATTATATATATTAAAGACCGGATAACGTAGTAACACTCTCGTAAGTTGTAAGTACATTCCTGATTTAGAATACCCGAAAATAAGAAGTTGAACAGTAATTAATTAACACATAAAAAAGAAACTTACATATCACAGCTTGTTCCTATTACAAAAGGAAGGAATCTTTTTCCTTGTAAGAGAATGTCCCCCGAAAAAAGCACTTTTTAACAAACTGTCGCAAATTGTTATGCATCCTGCTATTGGTTAAAAGAAAAGGCCGAACTGTAAGCTTTTATATGATTGGTTACCTTTTTAAAATGCCTGAAACACTCTCTCTCTCTCTCTCTCTCTCTCTCTCTCTCTCTCTCTCTCTCTCTCTCTCTCTCTCTCGTCTGTGTTTCGAAATAAATAATCGGTATCGGCAATGATTAATTTTATAACCCTTTAATTAACAATGAAATTAATTAACAAATCATTAAAATAATCACATTAAATTCCATTTAATTAACAAATTCTATTAAAAATAATAATATTAAATTCTGTATATTACAAAAACAACTTTCTCTTATATTAAGTCAAGTCTAGAGGTGGGGCCACAAGCCTGACCTCCGATTGAAGGGAGACAGACGCGCGGAACCTGTACCAGGTTACCAGATACACACACACACACACACATACACATACACAAACACACAGCGCGCGCACGCACACACACATACACACACACACTTATATATATTTAAATATCCGTATTTTTTCTTATTAAAATAATTGATCTTTAAACATGAGCTTTTACACCAAAAGACCTTCTGTTCCTAACTAACAACATTCCTTTTGATAAGCTTTCTTACACACACACACACACACACGCTACAGCAGTGGCCACCCAACAAACAATAAGTGCTTAAACATTAACTTACGATAACATTAGTTTCACAAATCTATCTTAAAAGAAGTCTCAGTCAACCATTATCACCGCCTGTCAATGGTTACAGAGGGAAATATAAAAATACAAGTTCTCTTCGTAATCTCATAGAAATATTACTACCAGTTTGACTGCATGCTTAAGTCATATATATATATATATATATATATATATATATATATATATATATATATATATATATATATATATATATATATATATATATATATATATTACTCAATCGAACCATTCATTGTTTAAGTAGAAAGATGAAAAGTTGAATTTTTTTTCCACATGGAGCATAATTCCGCGCGTACTCCCATTTCAGGTACGTGCAGGTCGCAGCAGCATTGCATGGATGATGAGAGAGAGAGAGAGAGAGAGAGAGAGAGAGAGAGAGAGAGAGAGAGAGAGAGAGAAATAACTGCTAATCTTCTAAACTTAAAATATGAAAACAAAGCCAAATTATTGGCTTAATTAGCAGTTAATCCGTTTGCAAACCCTTTTTCACAAGAAGACACATTTCGTCAACTTTCACTCAAAGGAAATTCACATTGATTTAATTTTCCCATTTCCGTAGAAACGAAAACGAAGCCACATTACTTAGGACAAAAACCTGTAATTTCCAGAATGCAATTAATGTATATAAAACTAAAATCACAGGTTCTCCTTTTTTTTAAAAAAGTGGATTGATTCTAAAATATTATCGTGGTGAAATGGTAAAATTTTTACTTGGCAGTTCATTAGACTGGGATTCGAGTCGAGTCAGATTGCGTAAAATAATAAATTTCTGGTCTTCGTTAATAATATTATATATATTATATATATATATTATATATATATATAATGATGGTTAATATATATGATCAAGGAAGAGTAGATACGCCAAAAAATACTGATTTATGACTTGTGTACGCATATCGCAAATATATAATAAATGAATATATTAATTTCCCTACTTCAAAAAGGCTCTCATTGCAACAGCTTTGGACTCTAACCCTGGAACTCAAAAAAAAAAAAAAAAAAAAAAAAAAAACTTTCATATTGCTGACTGGGCCTTCATTATTAAAATTTCGGCTTTTAAATATCTTTATATACTTTCCAACCAGATTACGAAATAATTTGAACGTAACCGATCTATTTTGACTATGGCGTTAAGCGATAACGCGGGAGATTAATAGCTTCGATAGTGTCCCTAATCCAGTGATCGATCTCTATATTAAGCACGCCGAATACGAAAAGAAAGATGGCTGAGTGAAATATTAAAAATTAAACTTGATTTATAATGATGAGATTCTGCGCCGTTGCCCTTTTTAATGACCGTCAGTAAATGGCGGACGCGACCGGAACTAATCTGCCTATCACGCGTCTCGCAAGAAGAACTGACGCCACCCGACGAAGGCACCATCAGAGGACAGCACCACCACCTCCTCCTCTTCTTCTCTCGATTCGAGAGGAACGAAGATGAAGGAGGATGAGGATGAGGAGAAGAAGGTGGAGAAGGGGGTACGAAAGAACGGGGTTTAGGTGGGGGGGGTATAGGTAGAGAGAGAGATAGTGAGAAACGGACAGACGGGGAAAGAGAAACAAGGAGATAGCGTGAAAGAAAGCTGTTGCGTAAAACGAGGAAAGATAGAACGTAAAAGAAAGGAATACCAAGAAGACATAACCAAGAATAAACGCCAAAAAGAGAGAGAGAGAGAGAGAGACTAATAAACCCGTAATAAAAAAACGACGTTAAAAAGCAAGCCTGTAACGAAAAAGATAAAAGAAACAGAGAAACAAGAATGAAGACATGTGTTAAAATAGGAGGCAAAAATAACTCTCGTGGCGTGTATATAAAGTAATTATAAGACATATTTACAATGTACCAAACAAGGTTCTCTTAAATAGCCTTGAAAGCATACATTTATTGCACAATTGTTCCAAATTTCGGTCATAACACGACAAACTATTCGTTAGATATACTCTCTCCTTATTTAGGAATATATAAAACAGCTTAATATAATCACAGGCTAATCATTCACATGTAATTGGTTCAATTATGGCAATTTTTATCATTAACTTGTCAGAATCAAGTACTAATCCTTCAGCAAACATAAAAAAGAAGCATAAAACTTACTCTGGAAGACGTTAACTATAATAGAATAAAGGAGGCTGTATTTAACCATTTTTATGGGATTCGGAAAGCCTTAGATTACGTTAAATTACCAGATAAAAAACTGATAAAATGGACAGCTCGTCTGAGTTACGCGGCGCATGAGCGAAAATTAAGATGCTTTGCCCTCTCTATCTGCGTTTATTTGTTACCCACATCTTGAGTTCGTGTAGTGTATACGATTACAAGAAATAATTTATAATTCCTGGTAGTGCATCAGATTTCTTTTACTATTTATTACAACACAATTAACAAAGCTCTATATTAGTTGTTGTTTATATATCTATGTGTTTGTATGTATGCGTGTATGTATGTACATGTATGTAGCATATGCACGGTCTGTGTGTAACGCGTAACATATATATATATATATGTAAAGAACGCTTGTGTAGAAGAACGTTCCGCACAAGATGAGGAGGGAGAACGAACAGGGTGCTTCAAAAAATGTCACCACTTATTTTTTTGAAGCACCTCCATACCAAGTGGTAACATTTTTTTAAGCACCCTGTTTATATATATTATATATATATATATATATATTATATAATGTGTGTGCGTGCGTGTGCGTGCCTTTACTGTATTTTCAAATTATAAGTAGGTTACATTCATTATTTAGTTAACTGTACGCGAAATTGAATAAATAAATAAATAAATAAAACATTTCTATTGAAGTCTTTATCCATTCATCGCACATTTTCCTGTTGGAGTAATTCTTCCCAATATTTATGCTGAACCTTTTCTTTTTCTTTTTTTTACTATAGTTTACACGACTAACTTCGAGTATATCATTAAATAACAATTTATCAAAGGTGAATTAGCCTTAAGCATTGGCTAGACTATCATGTTTAGAATCGTAGGTTCATCCCCAATATTCTCGGAGTTTTGTGTTAGCGTTAGACGAATTTCGTAATTAATTCATAATAAAAGGAACTGTCGTATATTTTTGCTCTTAACTTTCGAACTTTTGTACAGAATGTCCAAAAACATGAAACTTAAATCTTTTAACTTTATCATATAATACTTGATATATATATATATATATATATATATATATATATATATATATATATATATATCAATTATAGGAAATGTTTTTAACTCTATAATCATATAATGACAAATGGCAATCCATTATATAAAGTTGCCAGGTATTATTTTTTTCCTCGTTATTATTTTTTAAGGAAATGACTTAATTTGCTGAACGCCCATATTCTTCCCATTCCCATAGGTAGAGTTTCTACCTTATATTTATTATATAAACAGTATTTTCAGATCACTGTTACCTTATCTTCTATCTGAATGATACATTATTCCTTAACGTCATATTTTGAATAGAAATTCTTCAAAAAATTTTGATTCTTTTAGCCGTGTTCGGACATCATTAAGTTAGTGCTACGTGGGATCTTTCAATAATATATAACTTTAAACGAAATCTTTATGAAATATTACCCTCTATTTTTTTTTTTACGAAATATTTAGCATTTGTTCATACAAGATTAAGAGATTATATAATTTAAATATAAAGAGAGAACTGGCAACTCAATCTAACTTCATACACGAAAGATCGGATAATTGCATGTTGATTCAAAAGACATGTAATTTTCACACCTGCACGTCCGTAACAAATTGGCTTATAAAAACCGCTTTATAGCATAAAGCTAAAAGATATTACATATAGCCTTTGTTCAGATTTTTGTATCATTACAGCTTTTGCTGAAATTAATTCTATCATTACCCGATTCACATGTAAGTTTCAGTTATATATATATATGTACAGAGAGAAAGAGAGAGAGAGAGAGAGAGAGAGAGAGATCATAAAATGAAAATGAAAATATATGTGATAGATAACGAGGTACGACACAACAAATTTTAAAATACTTTATACACGCTCTTTCTTGAGTCAGTTGATGCTTTGAAAATCCGCTGTCTCCTTTCCACTCCCATCCATTAAGAGTAGGATATAATTTGGTTTGGAAGACATATGTAGACAATGTAAGGATCCTTTACTTTAGGTCTTACAGTTCACTGAAATGAAATACTTTTTCTTCCTTTCGACTGTTTTGGAAGTTTTTTTATATCTAAAAAGTAGCAATTTTAAAAAGTAGCCCAAATTTTCAGGCTATTTAATTTCAGCTATTGAGTTGGTGAATGATTCTAATTTTCATATATATATATATATATATATATATATATATATATATAGTAGCGTTGGTACAAAGTGAAGTTAATAATTTCGCGGAATTTATTGATTGTATTTTTAATGAAACAATTTCGAGCATTTATTGACTGCGTCTCTTACGTAGGATTTTGAGCAAGGATGTCCAACCAGTCGAACGTAAAACATTTTTAAGTAGTTCATCAAAGGATTAAAAAAAATAAAAAATAAAAAATTAAAAGTTGGAGAAATATCAAACTTTGTCAATGTCAAACTATTTTATTGTTTTTGTTTAGTGTTAAAAGCGTGTGGAAAATATTTCAAATTATTGTTAACATTTAACTTAAAAACATCAAATTACCATAAATATCAAATCACTAAAGTTTTAAATGGACGATAAATGTTAATTATGTAAAATAAGGGGATCAATGAAAGAAAGCCACCCCCCTAGCCTTCTTTAGTTAGCTTTATAAGACTAACTAACGAAAATATCACGACCTAACCTAACCAATCATTAGGTCAACTGTACGCCCTTGACGATTGGTTAGGTTAGGTCGTTATATTTTCGCTAGTTAGCCTTATAAAGCTAACTAAAGAAGGCTGGGGGTGGCTTTCTTTCATTGATCCAAATAAGGTTTTCGAAACATTGTAGAAAAGTTGAAAAAAGGTGTTAAAAGTAAATTGTAAAGTAGATCTTCATCTGGTAAAGGTTGGCAACCCTTGATCTAGCTATATTCTAACCTTGCATCATAACGGAAACCGAGTCTAATAGCTTCATAGCTTAACACTCTACTTTTAAAATTTAAATTTTAAGGATAACTAAAACTTAAGTATACAGAGGGTTGACAAAAGTAAATAGATACCTGTTTTTTCATATGTTTTGATTTAATATTAAAAGTTATTAAATAATAACAACTTTATTGAGTAAATAGACTTAGAATCGTGTTGGTTTCCTCTTCTTTGCATTATGTTAAGCTGACACACGTTCTGGCATTCTACTGATGAGCTTTGGCATCTATTTTTGAGGTCAATTATCGCGTTGTCTATTTACTTTTGGCAACCCTCTGTACATTCTCGAAGACAAAACTCCCATATCAATCATTTAATGTCAGTAATGCCTATTGATTTCTTCAATATACGTTCAGGGTAATACACTTGGAGAGAGCTGAAAAGATGACAACATGACAGACCTGAATTTATACTCCCGTGACTGAGGTGACATTATAGAGTATAGACTATCTGTACTTCCAGTCATACAAAAACAGTTGAATTTTAAAATAAGATTTTATTTTTTTTCATTTACGCGTTAAGACAAAATGCTCTGATGAGGTTTTTTTTTTATATACAAGTTCTTATTAACACAGGGTAAATATTTATGTGCTAACAGTCACAAATAAATGAGGTGTATATATATATATATATATATATATATAGCCAGGAAAAAAGTACGCGGAAAACGTATGGGAAAAGTGCTTAAAATTATAAAAGCCAACAAAAATTAATTATTGGCTGAGAAATACCTTTTTACCACGCCTTCGCTATGTTTTTGACTGAATACTGAATGCACTCCCCTTCCAATAGACACGCCCCTTTCCGCAAAAGAATAATAATAATAATAATAATAATAATAATAATAAAATATATAAAAAAAGTATTTTTTACCCTTACCTATACCTCACTTCCCGACTCCCACTGAAAAAAGGGAGGTAATAAAACGTATATTATAAATATTTAATGTATTGATAAAATATATACTTGGATATTTTATTTGATTAATAAACAAAAGTAAATGATAGGCATAATAGTAAACTTAATTTTTAATACAGCCATTAATTACTTCAATATATGATTAATGATAGCAATATTTACCTGTCGTGCTAAACCTGTGATGTTCTTTAGTTTATTTACCATTTGCTATGTTAACATATTTTGGGTAATTAATCCTTATTATTGAAATAGAAATGTCTACTATTTCAATGTCCCTCATTCCGTTTTCTTCCAATATTTTCTACTACACTACTACTACTTCAAATAATAATAATAATAATAATAATAATAATGATCGTGTTTAGGGTTGTTTAACTCCTTTGTAACGGCAAAGGTCATGTGACAAAGGGGACCTACAGGTTTACGTGGGATCCGAACCACGGGTCGCTACAACACCTGGACGCAGGGGATGGTCACCCATCCAACTACTTCCCACACGCAACTACGTTTAACTTCGCTGGTCAAACGGAAAGTGGTGTTGCGAAGTGGTCACGGTTAAACCTCTCTTTAAAACTACTTTTTTTTAGGTTACTATATGTAAGACACTCACTGTTTAGATCAGTGGTTTCCAACCTCGGGTCGCGACCCAAATCAAGGTCGCGGGGGTCCTCAAGTAGGGTTCCGAAGGGTCACTATATATTCACTATTTCTTAATTCAATTTATCTTTATATGCATATTTAAATTTTATCATAAGCCTGAGGGTCGGGAGGTCCTGTTGGTGCCCAATTTAGGGTCACAGCAAAAAACGATTCGAAACCACTGGTTTAGATGTATTAAGAAGTAAAGTTGACTTTTCAGATTTAAATTAATATATAAAATATACACGTAAGATATACAGGGTGGCCACAAAGTCCTTTTGCATGATAAACAAGGAAAAGAAAAATTAATATAAAATAAAATCAATAAAAGATAAAAAGTCAGTTAAAGGCAAAAATCAGTAAAAGATAAAAAATCAATAAAAGCAAGTAAAAACACTGTTTTTACTTACTTTTACTGATTTTTGCCTTTTACTGATTTTTTTAATCTTTTATTGATTTTGTTTTATTTTGATTTTTTTTTACTTCATCTTTTTATGATGGTGTTAGCTTAGGTTTTATCATTTATATCTAATTTTACTGTGACTTTATGGTATCTTTAATTGCATTTTCTCACCCCTTTATTTTGTTCTTATGGTATACCTTTTCTTTTTAAATCTTTTAATTTTTAATTTTGGTTAGTTTAGGTTTTACCAATTTTCATTTGCTTACGTTTTGTGTTATTTATTAATTTTAGTTTATTCTTTTTGATAAGCCTGATGATGGGTGAGGTAACCCGAAACGTTGTCGATTGGACTTAAATTAAACGTGCTTTCAGTATTCTACGTCTTTACCTTCATCTTGAATATTAAACTACGTCTCCTTAGGAGGAACCTACCAATTGATTTGTGGGCTGGAAAGTGTATATGATAAGAAAGAAAACCCAGAAAGAGATGAGTAACATTCTTTATTCGAAGGAACACGAAATGTTTCGAAATCAGTAAGATTTCGAAACTTTTTTAATCCCTTTGATGAAAGAGTGCTCTTCATCTCTTCGGCTTTCCTCTTCATCGTATATGTTGAATAGAGAAAGCATCGACGGTTGACTCTTGATGTTTTAATTCTTTTGAGCTGAATATGGCCGTTAGATTACAGTCTGGAAAATCTTTCATATTTCACTGGACTTTTGTAATTTACAGTTTTTCTGTATCTTATTTCAAGTTTTTGTATAATCACGGCATAAATAAATGAGTCGAGAAACTTTAGTTTTATCTTCTTTTTTTTTTATTTGTCGTTTTGTCTGTGTCTGTCTGTCTGTCTGTCTGTCCATCCGTCTATTCTAGTCGTCGCTTCGTCTCTTGTTTACTGTATTTATGGATTTTGTTTTTCAAGAATTCACGTGTTTCTCACGTAACTGAAATGATGAAAAAAATAACGTTTTATCAAAAGGTTTATCGTAATTAACGTGTGAAAATAATAACAAATTCATGGGTATTCCTTTCATCAAATATTTGAAAATTAAAGTCTCTTCCATCGAGAAAATGTCGAAATTGGCTTTAACTTCAAGATGAGCATTGTAAAACACATTATGTATGTATGTATGTATGTATTTATCTATCTATCTCTCTATTTATCTATCTATATAGATATATATGTATATATCAAAGATTTGAAGTTGAACTGAATGACAATTATTTAATGCAAATTTCATGGCGGTCACACCAGCCATACGTTAGTATGACTATGCACACTTAATTGTTTCCTCAAATAAACTTATACTGCGTGACATTCACACTGAACCCTACAATATACATCTTCAGTGATAATGCATGCAGTGAAACAATTTGTACATTAAACATGACGTACCGTAACTAACCCTTAATTCGTAGATATACTGAGGAATAAATTCAGCCAAGCAGTTTTCTTAATTAGATTTAATTAAGGAAACCTTTGCTAGAAAATAGTAAATAGGATATTTATACATTATTGCAGTCATAGAAATAGTTAATGAGTTTTATATTCTATTTAAATTTGGTAATTATTTACGAAGTGGCTTCCATATTTTGAGTAATTTTTGTATGGAGTAATTAATATATTAATTGAGTCAAAGTCGAAAATCATTTCAATAAACAGTCGGTGGTATTTTAATGTACGTATGTTTGTTATTATAGGTGTGATATATAATATATATATATATATATATATATATATATATATATATATACATAATATTATATATAGATATATATGAGAGAGAGAGAGAGAGAGAGAATCTTTCGTAAACCCAATTTCATCTCTCTCTCTCTGCCTCTGTCTGTCTGTCTTTGTCTGTCTGTCTGTCTCTATCTCTCTGTCTCTCTCTGTCTCTCTCTCTCTGTATTTAAATGTACACCACATATTTTTGTTATTATATTGTATATATATAATATATATATATATTATATATATAATATATATATATATAATATATATATATTATATATATATATATAATATATAGAATCTTTCGTAAACCCAATTTCATCTCTCTCTCTCTCTCTCTCTCTCTCTCTCTCTCTCTATCTCTCTCTCTCTACATATATAGATAAACACGAAAGGCATAATTAATATATATATATACTAATTTGCTATAACTTTAATTCGCTTACACGCAAAGGAGGAAGCAACACATGGATCCCGAGATAATACCTTAATTTGTAACCATTTGACGCTTCCAAAACGTGAGATGATTAATATTATTTCGTAATCATTAAATGACGTACACGCTTCAAATAAGAGAGCTGCATTCGCCGAAGTTGAAATCACGTGTTATTAAATTTCATATTAATATTTTAACAAGAATATTTTTTCTATCATTTGGAGTTTACACTCAAACTATCAACCATATGCTTATTAGTTGCGTTTATAGTTTTCATTACACACACACACACACACACACACACACACACACACATGTGTGTGTATAATATACATACACACACACACACCACACCACACACAGTGGGGTACAAAAGTCTGAGTCCACAAAAACCTATTGTTAATTATCTATATTTATATCGCAATGATAAGACATTTCTACAGTCATTTATCAGTAAACATTACTTTATTGTCGATATTTTTAATTAGTGTTTTGATTTAACACGATAAATGTCAATTCACCCAATTTGACTAATTTCTTCCTCTTTATTTTCCGTTAAATCGATATATATTTGCACTGTAATTATTTTGTCTTGCGTAATTTCTTTTCAAGATGAAACCGGAACCTAATAAAATCAATATTTTATACAGTTAATGATAATTAATCACTTTTTATTTACATTCCAGGAGTGATTTGAACATCTTAAAGAAAATTCGATGAAGGAATATTAAAAATGTGTTGTTGGATATTTATTATTTATAAAAACGTGTCTAAAGAGTTTAGTGAAGATATTCGTTGTCAAATAATTGCACTCCATCAAGAAGGAAAGTCTCAAATTATGCCACAAATTAAGTTTCTATAAAGGGAAGTATTTAGAGAATTCTGGACAGATACAAAACGAGTGGAAGCTATAAGACAAAGAAAAGAACGGGGAGACCGTAAATAACCGCCCCATCCGAAGACCACTACGTGATTTTAACATTTCTATGAAACAGAACTGCAACAGCGGGAGAAATACAGGTTCAAGTGAGAAGAGAACGAGAAACACCAATCAGCATGACTACTGTGAAAAGAAGACTCACTGTTGGAGGCCTTCCTGGAACAGTTGCACCAAGAAAACCATTTCAAAAGGGGGGCAAATAGGGTTAAACGTTTAGCATGGGCTAAAGAATACAAGAATTATACAATGAAAGATTGAAAAAATGTTCTATTTACAGACGAGTCAAAATATGAAATATTTGGCAGCCACAGACGACCCTATATCAGGCGTAGAACTCTTGAAAAAATGTTGTAGCAATGTATTACATCTACAGTAAAGCATGGTGAAGGGAACATTCAAGTGTGGGGCTGTTTCAGTTATGCAAGAGTGAGAGATCTTCACAGAATCACTGCTATAATGACAAAAGAAAGGTACCACTCAATTTTTCAAACATATTCCTTCTGGATTGAGACTTTGTGGTCATGGTTTCATTTTTCAGCGAGATAATGACCCTAAACACGCTTCCAAACTGTGTGAAAACTACCTCGAGTCAAAGGACAAAGATGACATGTTAAAGATTATGAAATCCCCTCCTCAGTCCCCAGATCTCAATCCATTAGAACATTTATGGAAACATTTAAAACGAGAGAGAACTAAAATCCACGTAAATAGGAAACCCTCTGGAATGTGTTACACTACTGTTGGATTAACATTGCTCCAAATAAAATTTAATTAAAAAACTAATAGAATCAATGCCAAGAAGAGTTGGTGCAATTCTTGAAGCAAAAAGTAGCCATATTGATCGATTATTGATTTTTTTTGTTGATACATCTACTTAGTCTAATTATATTAGATATTATAACATTTCTCGGTGGTTGCGAGGTTTTGTTGGTTTATATTGTTGTCAATTGTTGTACAGTTTTTAAATATTTAATAAATACACTACTGGACTCAGAGTGTGTGTGTGGGCTACCTCGTGGCCAATGTCGTAACACCGCTTCCCAGCGAAGTTAAGCGACATTGGGTCTGGGTAGTAGTTGGATGGGAGACCGTCCTCCGCGCCCAAATTATGTAGCGACCCGGTTCGGATACCACGTAAAGCTGTAAGTCCCCTTTGTCATATGACCTTAGATGTTGCAAAGGAGGTTAAACAACCCCAATAAATGAGTGTGTGTGTGTGTGTGTCAGGAGTCTCTGGTATAGACTTCCGTACTGTATAACTGTATTACTGTATGACTGAAAAAAGACAATAAAAAGCAAATTCGAGTCTTCAAATTTAGAATCGAGAAATTTGAATGACTCTTCTTGTTTCAGTTCGATCCAAACCGAAGGTTTATTCGTTGAGAGTCCGTGCATCCGTGTCCTGATTTGGGACTTCGAGTCCAGGGATCTGATGAAAAGGTTTGTTTGTGAACGAGAGGGACGTTTACCCACTTTATCAACAAAAGAAAATTTCAACACTTTTCAAAAGCCCTCCTCTCTGGTTTCGTTAGGTTTGGTTGAATTTGGTAGAATGCCTGGTAGGTTAGGTTTGTTTAAATTAGATTAAAATGAAGGTAAAGGACACTGTTAGCCTCTATATGTAAGTGTCGAGGACTTATATATATATATATATATATATATAGAGAGAGAGAGAGAGAGAGAGAGAGAGAGAAGGAGAGAGAGAGAGAGCTCTACATGAAAGAGTTCTCCATCGCTTTTCTTCTGCCTAAACATTTGCACATTCGTACCTAACTATATCTTTCTTCACTGGCGAGACCCGTCTACAGTACAGTATATGGATCGTTGTAAATGGGACAGAACCCCAGGATATTATCACAGTCTAATATATTATAACGAGTCACCTCATCTCATTTACGATGTTTCATCTTGAATAAAAATACCTAAACTTATAATATAAGAAGAAAATGGGGAAACAGAATACGTAAAATCATGTTAATATGGTCCTTATGACGTCTAATACCAGAGGTAAATATTGAAAACACTCAAAATATTATGGTTTCAATACAAGAAAAAATTTGAAAAAACTCTTCTGTCCATCGAGGTTTAGGCTTGGAAATTACAATGAATGAAACGCATGAATGAAATTCCTACTTTTGTAATTTGGTATATTCACCGAAGGGTCGCTACGAGCTAACTTTAGTATGACCTTTTATGAATGAAAATAGGACTCTCACGAGGTGACTTTTTACATTATATTAGACTATAGTATTATATAATTTACTGATTTAATGAGTATAGGACAGTCCCTTAAACCTACGTGCGTGAAATGAATCCTCCTGAGAGAGAGTGCGTACAAATATTCTATAAGACGAAACTTAAAAATATCTTGTATATCTTTCCTAAAGGAAAGGTCAGTTGGATTGTTTTGTTTATCAAAAGGATTTGTCTATAATTCTAAATAAATAAATATATATATATACAGGGTGGGCGGAAAGTAGCTCCCTATTTTGGATTGGTAAAAAAATACGTATATTATCCATTTATTTCAGAAGAAATAATATGAAAAGGTAGGCATACATGGTAGGTTTTCTCTAAAATTCAATGTGGGCTCCAACTCTTTCCACCAGCTTCTGGAGCCGCCCAGGAATGGCGTCCACTGACTTTAGCAGGAACTCCGGCGGGATGGAGGACATGACTTCCCGAATTCGGTCCTCCAGTTCTTCCAATGTCCTCGGTTTGGTGCGGTAGACTTCTTCCTTTACCCACCCCCAAAGAAAGAAGTCGCACGGTGTCAAGTCGGGGCTCCTGGCTGGCCATTGATGTGGACCACGACGACCCATCCAACGCCCAGGGAAGTGGGCATCCAGCCACTCACGGACAACAAGAGCGAAGTGCGGAGGGGCGCCATCTTGCATAAATATCAGATCGTCGATGTTCTCCCATGTGCTGACAACCGGCCAGACCTCGTTTCGCAACATAGCAAGGTACCGCTCAGCATTCATGGTGTTGCGCAGAAGGAACGGGCCCACAACCTGATCTGAGGTCATACCACACCACACCGTTACACTGAACCGATTCTGCCGTTTTTCAGCGGTAACCGTGCGACTTCTTTCTTTGGGGGTGGGTAAAGGAAGAAGTCTACCGCACCAAACGAGGACATTGGAAGAACTGGAGGACCGAATTCGGGTAGTCATGTCCTCCATCCCGCCGGAGTTCCTGCTAAAGTCAGTGGACGCCATTCCTGGGCGGCTCCAGAAGCTGGTGGAAAGAGTTGGAGCCCTCATTGAATTTTAGAGAAAACCTACCATGTCTGCCTACCTTTTCATATTATTTTTTCTGAAATAAATGAATAATATACGTATTTTTTTACCAATCCAAAATAGGGAGCTACTTTCCGCCCACCCTGTACATATATAATATATATATAATATATATATATATAATATATATATATATATATATATATACACACGAGTGTAATTAAAATCATTATTATAATAATAATAATAATAATAATGATAATAATAATAATAATTGATAAAATTCCCACTTAAAAGAACGAGTTCAATACTTCTTTCCAGTCATTATATAGATACTCAGTTTATTAATTATTTGAGCAATTAAAAAAATAAATTATATATAAAATATATACAAAATATATATATAATATATATATATATATATATATATATATATATATATATATATATATATGGGAATGCTATCAATGTAGTATCTCAGTAATTATCTTAGTTTTAAAGGAAATTAAAAGAGTAAAATAATTTCAATGTTAAATTACCTATTTTTTTCAAGATCCAAATGAATTTATGTGAAATTTTTGTCTTAAAAGAAAAAAAAAAAAATCGACAACATATATATTATTTTCGCTACAGAATTGAGGACCACACAACAGCTTCTTTGCAGCGAAACCATATCAAATTTACTCAATAAATTATTGAAAAAATTTCTGTAATTAGAAAACATAAAAAGTATCAAGAGGTGAACTATATAAAATTAGAATTATAGAGGAATACAGAAGCCAGGATCAGAAAGTGTTGTAAATAATAGAATATGAACCTGTTATGTAATAATTATAGTTGGGGGGAGGGGGGAACGCTGAATATTTCTTCTAACCTTTTTTTCTTTTTTGGGGGGGTTTTCGCTGCCGTAAATCGTAATCATGTCTTTACGCAATTATAGAAATTATATATACGGACATATACTCCCTCATATATACACTTAAGTGCGTATTATATAATTTTTGAAAATAGAGATATTAATTTTACTATATTACATACTAGTATGATGGTCGCCCTCCAGCTCTTTTATACGAATGGGAGAAAGAGTGAAGTTTATATTGTGGAGTAAGCCGCAATTCCTACAGTGTTGTTGTGACGATTTGCTTATATTAATGCGGGAAATACACGAAAGCATAGACTAATTTTTGATGTATTTCGCGCGAAGAAGGAAGCAGACGTTATAGCTTATATTTAAGGCTTTTCAATATGTTATTTATAACCGTAACTTATCAGTCACGAATATCTCTCTCTCTCTCTCTCTCTCTCTCTCTCTCTCTCTCTCTGTCTTTCCTTCCACGATGCCTTTTAATTTGAAGCGGAGACGAGCTTTTATTAACTGCTGCCGAGCATGCGGCGGGTCCTAATGACCCGCAAAGAGTCGCTGTTATGCCTGTATTCTTGTATCAGATGCTCCTCCGATGATCCTCGCCGACCCGCTGACCCACCGACGAGATTTTCTACGTTTGGAGTATCGTGATACCTTATCAGTAGTTACAGGGTTTGAATCTTATGTATAGAGTAATAGATAATGCAAATAAAAGGGTTCGATAGATGAATTGGAAAGACATGATGTATTTTACATGATGTAACTCCATTCTCATACGCGGAGAAAAAGGCTTTCGATTACATTCAACTTTTAAATAGATCCAACATGACATGGTTTACTGTTTGTCAACCATGTCATGTTGGATCTACATGACATGGTTTACTGTTTGTCAACCATGTCATGTTGGATCTACATGACATGGTTTACTGTTTGTCAACCATGTCATGTTGGATCTACATGACATGGTTTACTGTTTGTCAACCATGTCATGTTGGATCTACATGACATGGTTTACTGTTTGTCAACCATTTTAAATGATCATTTCAGCTGTGTAATGATTAGTTTAATTATTTCAGTGTATTGTCATTAAAAGAAGCATGGTTGGTGGAATGATGTCACAGTTGAATTAACTGTTTGGATTGGTTGTTTAGTTGTCAACCATGCATGTAGTTTGGTTGTTGTAACCAAGTTATTTTTTTGTATACTTTCTTCGGCTATATGTATAAGATAAGAGAGAGAGAGAGAGAGAGAGAGAAATGTATAAAAACCAATTCTAGAAAATATTTCATTATATATTCATACGCGTTCTCCAAAGGCGTTTTCAAGCATTGTTTATATATACCTGTGAGGTCGGTTGTAAACTTAAAAAATGATGACCACAACGCTATATTCTATTGAAGTAAATTATTGCCCGCTCGGATAATTTCCTACCGAATTTATGACATAATAATGTAGCATAATTTGAAACTTGTAAGTCAGATATATCCGCGAAGGTTCTCTGATAAATGACTTAATTATAATTTTTATACCACCATTTGAAGTTCACCGTACAGCTTATAGATGAGAATTTGCCGATAATATACCTCTAACCTATTAATATTAGCAGTAATCATGTATTAAATAATTTGCCTTCTACATGAAAACCATTTGCCTGTAATGAGTTATATAGAAGGAGATTTAAGTTTGAAATTGTTAAATAATTGTATATATGGCGAGTTCGTTTAATAACGTTTTATCAAGGCTCCTATCTGGCTTTCAAGGGTTTTATTATTTCTTTTTTAAACACACTGATTGTATGGATGTACCAGTGGCAGGCAGTTCACCATATTTGCTTCTCTGCTTCTCTAACTCTTATCTTTTCTTAGCGATATACAGAGGGTTGACAAAAATAAATAGACGTTTTTGTTGTTTGTAATCTTTTATTTTTTTTTAGTTGATTATAGAAGATGATAAAGATAATAATAAATTTATTGATTTAATTAATTTGTTGTTATTTATTGACTTTTATAATAAAATAAAATAAAATAATAAAATAAATAATAAATAATAAAATTAATTTTTTTTGAAAAATGGAAGTATCTCTTGATTTTTGTCAATTTCTCTCTCTCTCTCTCTCTCTCTCTCTCTCTCTCTCTCTCTCTCTCTCTCTCTCTCTCTCTATATTATATATATTATATATATATATATATATATATATAAGTAATATTAACTGAATTGATGAAGAAAAGGGAAGAAGAAGAAGGTGGAAAGTAAGACACAAGTTGGGATGTTGAAAAAATGCTTTTAAAAAATCCTCTTTGAAAAGTAAAAGCAGAATTGTTAACCAAACGTTTAATATTTTTCAATCATCTTCGCTTAATTTGAAAATTATGAATTAACTGAAATCGAGATACGTACGACCGTATTCATTTCACTTTTTCAAAACGCTGAAAACGAAATTCAGGCAAAAAAAAATTCTGCAAAGAGAGCTGTTACGTTTCCTTACAAGTTACCGAGAATAAAAATAACGTTCTCATGAAGGATATAAAAAACATTTCTCCGAAAACTAAAGTCTTTGATAGGTTTTTTTTACAAATTTTCTTAATTGAAAAGACTGGAAATTTTGCTGTTAATGAGTTTCAAGAGAGGGAGGAGGACATCGCGCGTTAAAAATCTTCTCAATTTCAGTTGACTTTTCTAAAACTGGTACGGTTTTAACCAAAGGAAAATGGGAGAAAAGTTACAAGGAGTTGCGACGACAAAAGGAAGCCTCAGAGACCTTTCGTTCCCCACGAGGTTCCTGTTATCAAACTAGTTCATTTTTTAACTATTCTAGCAGTAGTAGAAAAATGGATAGAAAAGCATAAGGCTCTCTCTCCACCTTCCGCTCCCTCCCCGCCAGAGGCGGGTACGGAAAAAGGTTGAAACTAATAATATATTTGTGTTGATCGTCACAAAACCCTCGAACATATGTTTTGATTTTATAACTCCATTTACTAAAGTATCGGAACAACAAGGACCCCAGGGCCCACTCCAGACTAGCCTCAGAAGGATTAAAAGAGAGGTAAAGGTTAAACTTTTCATGTCTATACCCATGTACACGCAAAGCCATCACGCCGGCAAAGTGACGAAATGCTTCTACAGAAAAGGAGTTGAAACAGGAATTGGGAACGGAAATAAGTTTTTTCACATTATGCCCTCACCTGTCACGTGCATCCAGCCACCCAAGAGAAAAAAAAGAAATCGCGACGGCAGAAACACAGCGCTACCTCACTTAATCCATGCCATGCATTATTTTAGTTTTATTTGGTTCGTTATGAAATTATGTGTTTCTACAAAATACTTATCTACTCTATTCTTAGACATATTAACAAAGCAGGCAAGTGTATGAGCGTGTTTTCAGTAATTGGATGTCTATCATGTGTATGTGTCTGCCAACTCTTTGAATGTCGCCGAGTTTCAACTGGGTCTCCCGTCGTAAAAGGGGTTTACGCGGCAAGTGATATATTGAGTCGTTCATACTTCGCGGTGTTGTGCCACCACGAGAGAAGAGAAAATTTTCTTTCCGGCGAGGAATATCAGTGGGAGGTCCCTGTATACATCCCTGTGTACTTGTCCCTTATGGAGAATGAAAGTGTTTTCTGGGTGATCATACATTGTTGCTACGGCGAATTCAAAAGTTTCCCACTTAGGATTATTTATGAGGTAAGTGATCAAAAAATGAGCTGCTCGATGGTTGATCATGCTATATGGGGAACAGTACAACCAGAGACGTCTCTCTACAGCGGGGGGGTAAACTAAGTGTAGGGGGAAAATATTTAAACAAACTCCTGCAGGGTTACGTTATAATATTGTCTTCAAAATACTTATCTAATAGATTTTTAAATTATGTTATATGTGGTGACAATCTTAAACCCTGAGTGTATTCAGAACTTTGTCCAGCCTATTTTTAAACATATTTTCACTTTGGATTGAAACATCCTCCTATGGAAGTTGGTTCCAGATATTAACTATTTTGTAGAAGAAATTACCACAGATGGAGGTACTAAATGTTTTAGTTCACTTTAAAGTCATTATTTCTTGTTAGATTGGTATTAAATGACAATAATTCCCTGTAGTCTACCGTGTTTATTCCACTGAGCATCTTAAAAATTTGAATAAGCTGATCGCGCAACCTCCTAGTCTATAATGTAAACAGATTTAAGTGTTCTAATCTACGTTGGTAGTTTTGCAGTCACATTGAAGGGATCAATTTTGTGGCCCTTGCTTGTACCCTTTCCAACCTTTCTATATCCTTCCTGAGGGACGGAGACCAAAATTACACACAATACTCGAGTTGAGGTCTAACTAGTGAAGTGTAGAGAGATATTAGAAGCTCTTCGTTTCTAAATTGGAACTGTCCTTTAATATACCTTAGTATTTTTAAGAGCCTCTTTTTGACTTCCGTGCAATGCTTTCACGGTTTGAGATCATTACTAATATAAACTCCCAACTCTTTCTCTAGATCGGTCTCAGTCAAGTTCCTCCCCAAGAGAGAACAATCGGTCTTCGAGTTCTTGTAACCTATGTGCATTACTTTGCATTTGTCTAAGTTGAATGGCAACTGCCAACTGCCAGACCATTCGTCCAACCTATCAAGATCATTCTGAAGCGTTCTTGAGCCTTTCTCATTACTTACATTATTTCTTAATTTGGCATCGTCTGCAAATTTAGAAACTGTACTTAGGAGACCAGCGTCTATATCGTTAATATAGATGATAAAAAGTAAAGGACCGAGAAAGGAACCCTGTGGAACTTCACTGGTGACGTGGACCCACTCCGAAGCCACTCCATTTATTACCAGTCTCTGCTTTCTATCTCTTAACCACTCTTCAATCCAGTTGGAAACGAACCCAGTAATTCATAGTCCTCTAACTTCAGTCGTCAGTTTCGCGTGAGGTACTTTGTCAAAGGCTTTTTGAAAGTCGAGGTACACTGGATCTGTCGCTCTATTTGTGTCGTATGAAGTATACATATTACGGAAAATTTTAACAGGTTTGTTAGACAAAATCTCTGTCGCCTGAATCCATGTTGAAAATAAAAAATTAAATTGTTTGATTCGAGGTGATGTACGATACGTTCTGTAATAATGGACTCCAACAGCTCCCCAGCAATTGATGTTAAACTGATCGGGCGGTAATTACAAGGATTTTGCTTATCCCCCTTTTTAAAGATTGGTGTTACATTTGCTAATTTCCAGTCGGTTGGAACTTTCGAATGAGTGTTTGAATATGGTTACTAAATCATCAACAATATCATGGCTAACCTCTTTTAATACTCTTGGAAGAAATAAGTCGGGACCGGGTGATTTGTACCTATTCATCTTGCCAATTAGTTGCTGCACCTCATCTCTCGTCATTTGTGATTATAATATACTATTATACACATTGTTCTGATGCGCGATGTTAAACGTGCCTATTAAATGAAATAATCTGTGTAATGTGTTTTATTTAGAAGGGAGGACAAGGTAAAAAATCTCTCTCTCTCTCTCTCTCTCTCTCTCTCTCTCTCTCTCTCTCTCATATTTGCAATTTCCAACTGTTCTATAAAATTTCTCGGTAATTTTTCCTTTGCAAATTGCTTGGTATTTTCTTTTTTTCTTATTTCCAAATCTTTCATTTTGTGTTGGAGAAATGAAGAGAAGGGAAGAATCTTCTTGGTTTTTTTTTGCGTTTGTTCTTTTCTCCGTGAGTTTGTCTGCTGCTGTTAAAAAATACGGGTGCTACGTAGAGTTGGCTAGCAAGCTGTTGTGGTTTCCTCTTTTCATTGTATGATAACTCCTTGTAACCTCTTTTAATTCTCTCTCTCTCTCTCTCTCTCTCTCTCTCTCTCTCTCTCTCTCTCTCTCTCTCTCTCTCTCTCTCTCTTATTGTTAAAGCTGTATATACTGATCATATAATGGAGAAAATGCTTAACATAATCATGGACAGTAAATGAGAAACAGGTAAAATGTGAAGTATACTCTATTACACTGCATTACAACTCGTTACAATGTTTAAAAAATAATCTAGAACTTAGACTGAAAAAAAATGGGTAAAATGGGTAAAATGGGTTGGATGTAAAAAAGAAAATGTGCTAGACTTGGAACGTTAATTGGAAATACAGTTTTTGTAGCAAACTAAACTGCAGTGGTGCTCTGCTTCGGGTATTTGAGAGACGCTGCATGCATGGTAATGATACCTCATTTGATAAAGCTCCATGGATTTTACGCGGACTTCTAAGTCAATGGCTAAAGAAACTTTATAGAAACGCTTTACTTATTTGTTATATTTCCTCACAGTGAAGGGCTTCAATACAGATTTGTATATCTTCTCAAAAATATTAGGAAAGTAAGTATAAAAAACTTGAAATTCAGCAGCTAGCGATTGAAATTATGTATTTGAGCATCATTCGCTATAGTTATTATTGTTGGGTTTATGCTGGAGAGGCGAGAAACTTTGATAGACCCGTTTTACTCAACATAAAACTTTCTTAATATAGATGAAATAAGTTCTTTTTGAGGGTGCATTCTAAGGGATGTTTTTCCTTCTTTTGGGTATCAAAACTTCTTTTCCAGATGATAGAATAACTTCTTTTTAATGATATATAAGTTCTTTCAATAGAAAATATGGTTTTCAAAACTTTATTTTGAATGAATTGTGAAAATAGATAATATTTCTATTTATAGAATATTGTGGGAAGTATTTTTGTATGTGTATAAACATACAGACGTATAGGGTATTTGAGCAGCGCTGTTTTTCATTACGTATTTTCTATAACCACCGATTTGGTTCACAAAATGCAAAGGCTGTTTACAAAATATAAAATACAGTATTGCAGGAGGATTGTTGAAATATATATATATATATATATATATATATATATATAGCGCCTCGTTGGCGCTATAATGATATTAATTAGATTAATAATTATGTTAATTAGTAGGTTAATGTTAAAGATTAATAATTTCTTGAGGCTAAGGTCACCATGATCTTTTCAGATCAAATAATGTTATTAATTAAGGAAATTAATAGAGTGAGTTTTTTTTCCTTATTAAACAAAATAAATGAGATTTAAGTTAAATAAATAAACGCTGCAGTTGTTTGAATGAAAGTTGCATTGAAATGTTATAAATGTGCACTTGAATAATGACCAGTATTATAATAATACGCGAGGTAATGAAAGTCTTTATATAAAGTTAGGTGAATGACACCAGGCAAACGGGGCCTGTTACACGTTGTTACATGGTGAGATATTTCGTGTCACTGGAGATTTTCTTCAGAGGAGAGAAGTGATGCGATTGAGGCGTCGTGCCTGAGAGTCGCTTATAACGAAGTCGAGGTGTGATGGTCAAGGCAAAGGGAAAAACTTTGAGCGAGTCTCGCGATGTGACGTCATTTTGGTCGTGGTTGTGTCGATAAAACAGCGTGTATGTCAAGTGGAAATGAAATCATGAAAATATCTGAAGGCGTCTCTGTCGCTACTATATATATATATATATATGATGAATAAAACACGAAGGGAAAAGAAACACAAAGTGGTGCTCAAGCGCTTTCGTCTAATGACATCCTCAGGAACACTATATATATAATATATATATTATATAATATATATATATATTATAATATATATATCGTAAAGAACGACGCTTGTATAGGAGATATTCCGCGCAAGACGAGAGAGAGAGAACGAAACAAATGAAAAATGAGGTAACCACCCGGAAATCGAACCCGGGATCTTCCGATTGCCGGTCAGATGCGATACCATACACCATGCGCCTCACTCTTCCAAATGCCGTAATTCTTCTACATACTCGCAGAAACCAATGCCCCAAGGGGGCACCTCCCGCATGCCGTAACATTATATACATTCAACTGCAAAGAACACGCAGTATAAATAACGTAAAGAACGACGCTTGTATAGGAGATATTCCGCGCAAGACGAGAGAGAGAGAACGAAACAAATGAAAAAATGAGGTAACCACCCGGTTCGATTCCCGGGTGGTTACCTTATTTTTTCATTTGTTTCGTTCTCTCTCTCTCGTCTTGCGCGGAATATCTCCTATACAAGCGTCGTTCTTTACGTTTTTATACTGCGTGTTCTTTGCAGTTGAATGTATATATATATATATATAATATATATATATAATATATATATATATATATTATATGTGTATATATATATAATATATATATATATATATATATATATATATATATATATATAATATTAATATATGATGTAAAAGACTTCACCTTCAACAAATGTTTTCATAAAGCCAATAAATTTAAAAAACTGTTCTTAAAAAAGTACTTTTGCGTTACTACACTAACGTGTAACTTTTATGTACTGATGACAACTCGGCTTTTTAAGGTACTCATAAATGGGATTTTCGTTTTAGTTTTAATTTTTTACCTTTTTTTTTACTCCAATTTTAATCTTGGAATTTAATAATTTAAAGACATGATCCGTGAAAACCTGAGTCCTTTTAACTTTTTAATAATTTTTATTTTATTTTTTGTTACCTAATTGGTTTTTAACCGTCTTTAATTTTTACTTGCGGTTAATAATATATATATATATATATATATATATACACACACACACACACACAGAAGGTTGACAAAAGTAAATAGACACCACGATGATCGTCCTCAAGAACAAATAGCAAAGCTCATTAATGAATGTCAGAATGTGTATGTCATCTTCCATAATAAAAAGAGGAAAGCAACACGATTCTAAATATATTAACTCAATAAATTCGTTATTATTTATTGACTTTTATTATCAAATCAAAAACTATGTAAAAACCGAAGGTGTCTATTTACTTTTGTCAACCGTCTGTATACTAATTCAATAAAACTGTTATTATTTATTGACGTTAATTATCAAATAAAAAAAAAAACCTATAAAAAAAACTGAAAGTGTCTATTTACTTTTGTCAACACTCTGCATATTTCTTCCCTTTCAGTTTATTTAAGGTGTATAATAGGAAAAGATTTTTTTTTGTTTGAATAAACCGTCTTTTTTTTGTTTTTTTTTTTTTTTTTTATGTCATACGACCGCCATGTTAACACAAAAGGACAAATATCACGTTCTAAATTCCGATGATAAGAACTGACTCTCACACATTTGGGCTTTGAAAACATACCTATTTTCGTTCTTTCGTCACTTCTCATTCGAGGTTACAGTGTCATCAGATTTATTGGTCGAGGATATAATGTTACGTCGTTTGAAGCCCGTTCTCGAGGCATCTTGTGACAAACGCTGAACCGATGGGTCAAGCTCGAGTGAACGCGTCACGCATCAATAATGTTTGTGATAGGCGAAACTTCCTTTGCCTTGTGACAGCATCTATTTAATCACTAATAAATGCGTGAAAGAGAATATGCAAAAATACACTATTAATTTACAATTAAATACAGATTTCGTAAGATTTTTTTTTTTAAATTATAAAGCTGTATTTGTTGTTGTTGTGTGTTGTTGTTGTTGTTGTTGTTTTATACATGCGTTTTTATATATATTTATTTTTTTACATTAAATATTATTTGTGTTATATTAATTCGACCGATAGAAATTTGTGGGCACCAGCAATTGCACGGAAGATGGTTAAGCAGTCTCGTTAAATTTCTGGCCTTACGGCATCTGATCGACTTGACATTCTATCGACAAGTTATTATTAGGTTAGATTAAGTTAGTTAGGTTAGGTTCAGTTAGTTTCATAGAGTGTCGATGTTTTGGTCTTGGCGACAAAATGGGTATAGGTCCTAAATTTCTGCTGTCTCATTTTGAATTGAAAATAGCGAAAGGAGACCTTTCTTTCTCTTTCATATGAAGAGGCGTCGAAAACGTTAATTTTATTTTGTGTATTTCAATAAACCTTTATTGTATTACCCAGAATGATGGGCCACCCATCCAACTACTACCCAGACCGATTGTCGCTCAACGCTGATCGCTGATTTTCATTCGCTGATCTTGCGGGAAGCAGTATTGCGATATGTGCAGGCGTCGGGAACCTTTTCAGTAGTATGAGCTGTAATAATTTTTGGTCTTCCTTAAATTCTGAACCGTGTTTTATTTGTGAAGTATAATCCAATACAGTTATACATGTATTTAATACTATAGAGAATGTGTAATTTATCAAAATTAACGTATTCTATATCCTTTATGTTTTGCAGGTTTAAGTAATTTTCAGGTGAAAATTAATAAAATGATAAATATAAAAACATAATAAAAGTTTGATAAATAATAATGAATAAAAGAGCATCTTGATAAAATCATTGATAATAGTTCTTTGGTACGTATAAGTATTATTCTTTGGTATAGCGCTCTAACTTAATGATACTGATTGATTTACTAAAGTATTTCTTGGATGTACCTTTAATGCTAAGATAACTCAATTCTTTGTATTTGTACTATTATTTATTTAATTAACGTAGTTCTTATGTTTCCTTTTGCAGTTGTGTCAAAGATGTTAGCGGTATTTTTAGTTGATTAAAACCTAAGTTGAGCTGTTTTCATTTTGGGTCCTACTCACTTCAATTTAATCAACTAAAAACTCTTCGTCTGTTGTTGCGATGGAACGTGGACTACGGCCTGAAAGACTTGAGGTACTACCGACTGCGCCTGAAGCGGCACGTACTTTCAAACATTGGCTTTTCGTCTTCTCGCGATATAAGGATGCACTTGAAGGAAGTAGTAACACTTATCTCGGACTCTTGGCTAACTCTGTTTCTTCCGAAAACTTTGAGATTATATCTGAGTGTACTACTTACGACGGGGCCTTAACTGCCTTGAAGAATGCATTCATTCAGCCCGCCAATGAAGTAGTGGCTCGTCACAAGCTCGCTACTCGCAAACAACAAGGCACGGAGTCCATAGACGAATATGTACGGTCTTTACAGAAACTTAGCATAGATTGCAACTTCAAAAATGTAACAGCTGACACTTATCGAGATGAGTATATTCGCGACTCATTCATCACTGGCATTTCTTCGCCTCGTATCCGAACTAGATTGCTAGAAAACAAAACCTTGACTCTTTCCTCGGCAGTGGATCAAGCTCGGGCCTTAGAGATTGCAATGAAAGATTCTCAAGCTTATGATTCTGCTACCCCTGAAAGTCGCCTTATAGCTACGGTAGAAGCCGTTAGTGAGAATTGCCCTGTTGACCCCCGGCAGACATCGAGAGAATCTGTTCAGGAAACCGAAACATGTGCTGCCGCTCCTCGCCGTAACCAGAAATGTTTCTTCTGTGGTAACTCTTCACGACACGATCGCTCGCAATGTCCCGCTCGTGACGCAACTTGCTACAAATGTAGAAAACGAGGTCATTTTTCAAAGGTTTGCAAGTCCACAAAGGAGCCAGTCAGTGCGTCTGTTCACTCAGCAACCCTCGCTTGTGTGCCGTCTACTCTGAAGAATTCAATTGTTGACTTACATGTTAACAATTATCTCTTGAAGGGTCTCCTGGATACTGGGAGTTCCGAAAACTTCATATCTGAATACATCGCGCAAAACCTGAAATTGCCAATGCAGGACTATCAAGGAACCATATCTATGGCCTCGGTTAATCTCACAACTCCGATAAACAAATTCTGTGAAGTGGAATTAAAAATAAGGAAACGTTCCTATGGCAATGTTCGACTTCTCGTACTTCCCGGATGCTGTACTGATGTTATCCTTGGCTTACCTTTCCTGGGTAAACACTCCTTTGTTAAAATGAATTTCGGGGGCTCTGAGCCCGACTTGGAAATTTGCTCTCTAGCGACCTTAAAAATTGATCCACCCCGCGTATTCTCCAACCTTTCCCCCGATTGTAAACCTATAATAACGAAGTCACGCAAGTTCAAAACGTCGGATACTGAATTTATACGCTCAGAAATTGACCGAATGCTCCAGGAAGATATCATAGAACCTAGCGACTCTCCTTGGCGTGCACAGGTCCACGTTGTTAACAACAGTAACAGCAAGAAAAGGTTAGTAGTCGACTACTCTGTAACCATAAATAAATTTACGCACCTAGACGCCTACCCGCTTCCAAATATAGAGGATTTAGTCAACAAAATTTCTTCGTATAAAGTATTTAGCACTATAGACTTACGAAGTGCTTATCACTGTGTGCCACTGCATGCTGATGATAAAGCTTACACGGCATTCGAAGCAGATGGCCGTCTGTTTCAATTTAAACGTCTTAGTTTCGGGCTCACGAACGGAGTTGCGTGCTTCCAACGTATAATAGATAGTCTGATAAGAGAAAATACATTAATAGATACGTACTCGTACCTTGACGACGTGACGATATGCGGTCGTACCCAAGAGGATCACGACAAAAATCTATCAAAATTTTTGGAAGTTGCCCAAAAATTTAAAATGACGTTGAACAACGACAAAAGTCACTTTTCTAAAGATACTATTTGCATTTTAGGTTATCAAATCAGCCACAATGAACTCCGTCCAGATCCGTCTCGTCTCGCCCCCTTGAAAGAAATGCCGATACCTACATGTAAACGGTCGCTTTCTCGCTTAACTGGTCTCTTCGCCTACTATTCAAAGTGGGTTCCTCAGTTTTCCCAGAAAATACGCCCCTTGATAGATGCCAAGTTTCCTCTCTCCAAGGAAGCTGTCGCCGCTATTGAAAAATTAAAATCTGCCATAATTGGATCAGTTAAAGCCAATATCGATGAAAATATGCCGTTCACCGTGGAAACTGACGCTTCCGATGCAGCAATCGGTGCCACCCTCAATCAAAATGGCCGGCCTGTAGCCTTCTTTTCTCGTTCGCTAATTTCTGCTGAGAAAAATCACTGCGCAGTAGAGAAGGAAGCGTACGCTATTGTAGAAGCTGTCAGGAAGTGGAGACATTTTCTCTTAGGTAAACAATTCACACTCATAACAGATCAAAAATCTGTCTCATATATGTTTGATATTAAACACAAAGGCAAAATAAAGAACGAAAAGATAACTCGTTGGCGATTAGAACTCATGCCTTATAGTTATGAAGTTGTGCACCGACCGGGCTCTCTCAACACCGCAGCTGACGCTTTATCACGAGAGATTTGTGCTTCCACATCTCAAAGTGATCTATACGAACTTCACAAATCACTCTGCCATCCTGGGGTAACCAGGCTTGCACATTTTGTTCGAGTACGCAATCTTCCTTATTCTGTTGACGATATCAAACGTGTAATTTCTAGCTGCCACACTTGCCAAAGGTTGAAACCAAAATTTTATCGACCCCAAGAACACGAGTTGATTAGATCTATGCGACCTTTTGACCGTTTAAGCATCGACTTTAAAGGTCCGCTGCCTTCTTCGTCTAGTAATAAATATCTGCTCATTGTAGTCGATGAATTTTCTCGTTTCCCCTTTGCCTTTCCTTGTCGCGACACTTCTTCCCCTACAGTGATATCCTGCCTAACTACTTTATTTTCGATTTTTGGGTTGCCAGGGTATGTACATTCGGACAGGGGAGCCTCATTTATGTCCGCAGACCTCAAATCCTTTTTACATCAACGAGGTGTCCCGACAAGTCGTTCGACTCCCTATCACCCTACTGGTAACGGCCAGTGCGAGCGCTACGTCGGCCTTGTATGGAAGACAGTCACCTTGGCTTTAGAATCCAAAGGTCTGCCCATCCGCGCCTGGGAGTCCGTGCTGCCGGACGCTCTGCACTCTCTACGTTCGTTATTATGCACCTCAATCAATTGTACTCCTCACGAGCGTCTCTTTGCCTTTCCTCGAAAATCTACGTCTGGGATGAGTATGCCGACATGGCTTTCGTCTCCTGGGAAGGTATTGCTACGAAAATACGTCAGAAACAAAGACGATCCATTAGTTCAAGAAGTAGAGTTGTTAGAATCTAATCCCCAATATGCTCATATCCGTTTTCCCAGCGGTCGGGAAGATACGGTCGCTATTAAAGACCTTGCTCCTGCTGGCGATTCCCCTATCCGGACCGAGACGAGACCTGAAGTTCCGATTGAAAACGTTGACGTTCCACAAAACTTAGATGTTGAGACTCAAGATCAAATTCTAGATGCACAGACGCCAGTAATAGACCAAGCTCCCATTCCCCAAAATCAAGATTCACCTACCAATCCTCCTCTGCGTCGCTCCTCCCGTATCAGACGACCAGTTGATCGATATGGTTACTCTTAGATTTAAGTTTAATTAGTTTAAGCTAGTATGTACATTTAGGTTAGAAAACCTGCGCCTTACATGTGATCGTTTCAGAATTTGAGGGGGGAAGAATGTAATAATTTTTGGTCTTCCTTAAATTCTGAACCGTGTTTTATTTGTGAAGTATAATCCAATACAGTTATACATGTATTTAATACTATAGAGAATGTGTAATTTATCAAAATTAACGTATTCTATATCCTCTATGTTTTGCAGGTTTAAGTAATTTTCAGGTGAAAATTAATAAAATGATAAATATAAAAACATAATAAAAGTTTGATAAATAATAATGAATAAAAGAGCATCTTGATAAAATCATTGATAATAGTTCTTTGGTACGTATAAGTATTATTCTTTGGTATAGCGCTCTAACTTAATGATACTGATTGATTTACTAAAGTATTTCTTGGATGTACCTTTAATGCTAAGATAACTCTATTCTTTGTATTTGTACTATTATTTATTTAATTAACGTAGTTCTTATGTTTCCTTTTGCAGTTGTGTCAAAGATGTTAGCGGTATTTTTAGTTGATTAAAACCTAAGTTGAGCTGTTTTCATTTTGGGTCCTACTCACTTCATGAGCCACATCAAAATGATAGTACACTTAAACGAGCCACAAGCCCTCAATCTTAAGAAAATGTCTAAAGAAAATTTTTATTTTTTATTTATTATGATGGCTATGCGTCATCATAATAAAAAAATAAAAATCGAAGCTTTGGATTGGGTCACCCAACTCGAGCTTCGATGAGCCGCATGCGGCATATCGTCACGATGTAAGCCTTCATTTAAATATTGTTGAGACACTGAGGTAAATTTTACTTAAAGTTTAAGAAATTATGGGGTAAAATTAACTTTTATGGTTGAAGTTAGAATGAACTATGTGTCTATAGTATCTGAACTATCCATAATTTTGTATATTATCGAATACTGATAATGGGAGAGATGTTTTTCTCAAAACGTCTAAGAAGAAAAAAAAAGAAATTAAAGGTATTTCTAAAATGTTGGTTTCCCTGTCCTCTTTATTCTAAACTTGGGGCTCCTGAAAAACAAACCACTAAATTATCCTCAAGTAACTGTACGCTATACAACAACTGTGTACACCAAATTATTATTTTACTTATAACATAACCTTGTCTATAACTAATTTAACCTATATATGAACATAAACATATAAAATAGCAAACTAAAAATAGCGCAGAAAACAAAGCCTTCCCCGATCCTTCTATGCGAAGAAGTATTATCTTCTATTCAATTTGCTCACAAAAAGGAGTTTTTAAAGACCATTTCTTTTATTAAAAGAAGTTATTATATGATTTGACAAAAAGAAGTTTTGTTACCCAAAAGAAGAAAAAACTTCCCTTAGAATGCACCCTTAAAAAGAAGTTATAAGTTCTAAATTTAGAAGGTTTAATTTTGAGTGAGTGGAATCCGACCAAGTGCCAGTTACTATGCAGCGAATTGGAAGCCAGCTATGGCTTCAGTATCCACAAAATAAGTACCCCAGAAATGAAATGCAAATGAAGCACTCTCCTCTCCTTTGGAATATTTTGTCTTTAATAAAGAATTAATTTTTATTTCCATTTAATATTTCGGTCATTTAAATCAGTGAAAGGTAAACTTTCTTATCAAGATGGCGCTTTATTTGCAATTCCTCCTCCTTTCGCCTCTTCTAGGGTTGCAAAGGGGTCGAAACTTTCTGAAGGTTTTGGAAACCTTCCATGAAAAGTTTCGGGAATTTTTGGAATTTTTATTTTTAGGTCATTTTTAAGGTGTATTAAATATTTTTCAGCTGAAACAGTAAAATATTACATATTTTAAGCATTTTCCACTTCAAAAAGAAGTTTTGGTTTCTCATATCAATTGCTTTTATTGAGTTCAGATGAGTTTGGTGGGAATATGCCTGGCTAAAAATAGGAATTTTAAATCAGTATGCAGGAAATTCACGTTTTAATATTCACTGATTGGTAAGATTATTTTAACATCGGGAGTTTCCAATTCAGCATTCTGGGAATTTCTTTCTTTTAAAATAATTGGGGGCTTAAAAGAAATTTTGAAGGAGTTGGGGTTTCCCATTTCAACATCTCCAACTTCATACTACTGCCAGATGCCAGTATCATACTGAAGCGAATCATTTGCTAACATCACCAACTGCATTTTGAATTGCTTTTCTTGCCCGCATTATTCACCACTTTTCTTAAACAATTAAACTACACAGGGTGCCCTGATTCAAGAATACGCAGCTGTTCACTTTATGAAAATGATAAATTTTAAAATTCCCCAAATTCGCTAAAGTTTCCAAAAAATCCCGAAAATTCCCAAACTTCCCATCGGAAATTTACTGCTCTTAAAATTCTGGGAAATTTTACAACCCCAGCCTATTCCCTCTTTGAAATGGAATTTTGAATTTTAAAGAAACCTCTGTGGCATGAATTATGAAAGGTATTATAGATAGGGATTCTATATACCCAACGCGTAGCTTAATAGCCCACTTAAATTCAGACAGTCATACCCACTAATTCATATCCTATTCTCTCTTTCTCACGAAAACGCTCACCTTTCTTGAAAATTTTATACAAATTTCTGATACTTTTACGAAACTTTGGGTAAAATTACATAAATTTTATAACATAATATAAAGCTTCTCCACTTACGATTTTTTCATATGATTGATAGAGACAAAGTTAAATGAATTCTTAAATTGTCCTATAAATAACTCTAATATGCCTTTATGTATGAAGCTAATATTACTTAAATATAGAACACAGTAAGCGAGCGATGTAATATAATTTATAGTGTGTCAGTTATAACGAAACCATCTTCAGAAAATATATATAATATATATATATATATATATATATATATATATATATATATATAATATATAATATATATATATATACTCTGAGTTATCGATGCATTCATAGTTTATGTGGAAGTATGAAGAGTTAAACCTATATATATATATATATATGAAAAAATCGCCTCCACTAAGGTTCAGACCAATCACCTTTTGAATAGAAAGTGAGGACGCTAGCTACTAGGGCGGGTCATACTATGCATTTTTTTTAAATCAATGGAGAGGGGTGTTCAAATGACATATTTTGGTGTATAGAACACAATTCTGAAGAAAATATTTAATTCTGATAACCCTAACCTACATCATTTTGCAGTTGATTATTATTAAATTGTTGATTATTTTACTATTGTAGTTACCCCAGAATATGTCTTCTCACGTTTTCTATCATGGCTGCTCACGTTATCTCTCATAGAGCATTGTTCTAACTAATTCATATAAACACATATAATGTAATTCATATAATAATAATAATAATATTTAAATACTCAAATAAAAAGATGTGCCATTCCACTTAATTGTAATTATCATACAGTTTGGTATATGAAATATTTTGACGGTTTTCTGGCGCGCATAAGGCCATTTTCTGAGCCACCTTTCTCAGAGGCTGGAATGTAACGTTTCAGAACATTCTAAAACGTTTTGTGAAATATTTGAAGTGACTCATGAAGGCAGCCAGGAAGGATGTTAAGAGATTTTTGGCAGATGGTGATGAGGATCTGGAATTGGAGAGAAGTGGTGATGAAGATGAGTTTGTTCCTGAAGTTGAGCTCTTCCCTCAAACTGACCCTGAGCCAGCAGCTTCGGCAAAGGTACAGAAAAACTATGATGAGATTCAAAACATTGCCCTTGCTAGTGTAAGGTATGGCATAGGGCTGAGGCCAACTGCAGCGATAGCAACAGCAGCTCTGATTGACGCAGGAATCATCACAGAAGACAATACAAGTAAAGTGATTGATAAGAGCAAGGTCAAGAGAGCACAGGAGAAGTTGATGAGAGAGCTGGGGGAACAGTTCGAGAAGAAGTGCAGGGAGGAGGGGGGGATCTCTTGCATCCTCTTTGATGGGCGGATTGACCTGACCAATGTGATGATGGAAGCTGAGGGCAGTGACCAATCTTTTCCCGCAAAGATCAAGGAAGAACACTATAGTGTTGTTAGTGAGCCTGGCAGCTACTATCTGTTCCACTTTACCCCAGAGAAAGCAACTAAAGAGGAGTCACATGCGGAGAAGATTGCTAAGGTCCTGTTTGCCTGGCTGAAAGAGAGGGGTTATGATAAGACCTTGTTGGCCATTGGAGGAGACTCAACAAATGTCAACACTGGTGTGAAAGCTGGAGTAATGCGGAAGCTGGAGCTGCACCTGGGGAGAAAGCTGGTCTGGTTGGTGTGCAACCTGCACACTGTTGAACTTCCCCTGCGCCATCTCATTGTTGACCTTGATGGCCCTACTCTGTCAGACAAAAAATTATCCGGGCCAATAGGAAAGCTCCTTGATTCTGCTACAGACTTTGATATCAATCCAAACTTCACCCGAATCTCTGTTGGCCCTCCACTGATCAAGCTTCCTGACAAGGTCATTCAAGATCTCTCAACTGATCAATACTATGGCTATAAAATTGTCTGTGCAGTCAGGGATGGAGTACTTCCTGCAGGGCTGGCTCTGTTAGAGATAGGACCAGTAAACCACAGCCGCTGGCTCACCACAGCGAACAGACTTCTCAGGCTCTGGGTGTCAAAGCACGGACTTAAAGGAAAGAACCTGAAGATTCTGCAATTCATTGTGGAATTCATCATTGGAGTGTATTACCCATGTTGGTTCAACGTGAAGGTCAAGCACTCCTGAATCGAAGGGCCTAGGCACATCCTCTTTCAGCTGGACTGCCTCAAGTCCCAGAGAAAGGAGGTGCTGGATATTGTGATGCCAACTGTGAGAAGATCTGCTTGGTATGCCCACAGTGAAGTCATCCTCCAAACACTACTCTGCTCTGAGGATCAGAAGGAGAGGATTGAAGGGGTGGAGAGAATCCTGGCCATCAGGGGAGAGGGGGACCCGGACACTCAGCTGGGGGACTCCTCTGTTAGGAGCAGAAGGACACCTGACATCAATTGTGATGCTTCCAGCATCGGTGACTTGATCAGCTGGTCAGAAGGTGTGTCAGAGCCACCTCTCACCTGCTCTCTAAGCACCTCAGAGGTGAAAAACTTCATCAACACCCCCATGGAGGTGCGCAACTGGCCTTGCCACACACAAAGTATTGAGAGGGTTGTTAAAATGGTGACTGAGGCTTCTGCTAAGTACTTCTCACAGGAAAAGAGGGATGGAGGGATCAGGGCTCAGGAGACCAGCAGGAAGCTGATGTCCAAGTCTGAGTCAAAGCAGGATTTATGCAACCTGGCAAAGTTCAAGATGTCAGGAGAATGATCTTTGTAATTATATCCAGTGATATACATGCAGTTCACCTATTAATAAATATATGTAAAGTTGATTTGGCCTTGTCAATATAAATGATTTACCTTATATCTTTTAATATATTATAAAGGGGTTCAAAAGGGTAAAATTGGCAATTTAGAAATACAAAATGATGTAGGTTAGAGTTATCCTATCCAAAAAATAAGCTCATATTTGAATTCCCCATGTAAAAACACATAATTTAGACACCCCTGATGGTAGGATTTCCTTCAGATTCATGTTGTCACCTGAGTACGACCCGCCCTACAAGCTACTATACGAGTATTACTAATCTCGTAGTAGTACAGTGGCGAGTGAACTCGCCTTCTACTCAAGAGGTGGTGGGTTCGAACACTGTTCGGAGCAAATTTTTCATCATGAAAAGTCGTCCTTGTTCATGCATAATATATAATATATATATATATATATATATATATATATGTGTGTGTGTGTGTGTTGTGTAGAGCGACATTCTGGAAATTTCTTTCCTCGCCGCCACTTGTATTATCACGCTGGAAAACTCTCAGCCTAACCCCATAGGTGTTATGTTAAAATAATACCGCAAGTAGTCTTATTGCTGTTTAACTACTGTATATTTTGTTATCCTAATTATTGGGTTTAACACCACTTGCATTAATTAACTCTTGTCCTGTATAAAATCACTCCTTTATTGTCAACAATCATTAATCGTAATATTGCACAATTAAATATAAAATAACTGTTATTTGCTGTAAATAATTATTCCTTTATTTTTACTAATAATAATTAAACAGAAACAACAAAGCTCTTTTTATCTCCTTTATTAAATACATTATTTGATCGAAAGACCAAATTGGTGACCCCTTAAAAATTCATAAGTTAACGCAATTACCTTATTATAGCAGGCCTACTGTCAACAGGCCCCTGTATATATATATATATATATGGTGTTTCATAACATGTGGGACGCACTTTCAGGACCTGAAAACAATGAAAAAAGGTTATATAAACATATGCCCGAAATCACTTTGTTTCCGAGTTACAGCTCGTTTTGTGTTCCAGCAATTCTTTCCGCAAACTGTTTACAAACACTGCTTGCCGACAATGTTTGTGAGTATGTACGAGACTTATTTCATGAATGGCCTTGCCGATTGTAATGTTTCGTAGCGTACACTGTATGACATGTTTCAATATCGTTGAGTGTAGAGCTATCAGTCAGTCAGAGGTGCATCGCGGTGTTTCACTGTTCGTATTCGTAACTTCTTACCGTGAATAAATGCAGTCCAGTGAAAAGAAAAACATTAAAAGTTTTTGTGCTATTCACTGATAGTGTGCATTTGAAGTGAGAACGGAGGCTTATTCAAACAGAGAAATGGCAGACATGCATCTCATGTATGGATTTGCCGAGTGTAATGCGGCCGCAGCAAGACGTCTGTATGCGGAAAGGTTTCCGAATCGCCATCTGCCAAATAAGAAGACCTTTCAGAGAATAGACGAGCGTCTTGGTGATACAGGACCATTCAACAAGCGAGTTTCAGATGGTGGTAGACCAATCAGCGCCAGAACTGTTGAGTTGGAGGAGTGGGTCCTGAATCGCGTGGAGGAACATCCTGGTGTCAGCACCCGAAGGATAGCAGCAGCAGAGGGTGTAAGATACACAACTGTGTGGAGAATTTTACGGGAACAACAACTTTACCCATATCACATTCAAAGAGTACAAGGCCTTACTGAAGCTGATTTCCCACCATGAGAGGCTTTTTGTACATGGTTCCTTCAACAGTGTGCTCGCGATCCTCTTTTTCTATCCTCCGTGTTGTTTTCCGATGAGGCTGCCTTCACAAGAAATGGCGTGATCAATTTTCACAACACTCATTATTGGGCCGAAGAGAATCCGCATGTCATCATCCAGTTAAGGCACCAACAACAATTTAGTATCAATGCATGGGCAGGACTTATTGCTGACAACTTAATCGGTCCTTTTGTTTTGCCTGGAAGATTAACAGGAGAATCCTATTCCAATTTTTAAGGAATGATTTAAGCGATTTACTAGATGAAGTTCCACTTGGTGTCCGACGTCGTATGTGGTTTATGCATGACGGCGCTCCGCCTCATTTTAGTCGAGTAGCCAAAGACTATTTGGATGACCATTTCCCTGATAAATGGATAGGCCGTGGAGGACCCATTGCGTGGCCTGCTCGCTCCCCGGACCTGAATCCACTCGATTTTTACCTGTGGGGTCATCTGAAATCCATCGTTTACGTGACACCCATTGACAACTTTGAAATGCTCCACCAACGTGTAGAACAAGGATGCCAGAAAATCCGAGCAATACCTGGAATGTTTGAACGCATCAGGCAGTCTATGATGAGACGTGTTCAGGCGTGTATTCAAGCGCAAGGCGGTCATTTTGAGCACTTCCTTTGAAGGTAAGGCGGATACTTGCTGGAACACATAATGGGCTGTAACTCGGAAACAAAGCGATTTCGGGCATATGTTTATAGAAACTTTTTTCATTGTTTTCAAGTCCTGAATTCATCCTGAAAGTGCGTCCCACATGTTAGGAAACACCCTATATATATAATATATATATATATATATATATAATATATATATATATATATATATATATATATTATATATATATATACACACACACACTGAGCGGGCAGAAAAATCGGCCCACTTGGAATATCGTCAAAAGAAAAAAGTGGGCAAACTTCTGTTTATAAAAGTTTTAAAATTCGAAAATATAGTCTATGAGGCAACCAAAGAACGAGACAAAACAACGTCAGCTGTAAACACACTAGCTGTAACCAATTTTCGACTTCTTTTAAGAATTCGACAGTCTGACATTCAGGTGCTCTTAGACTGCTAGTGCCACTTTTTTCTTCCACTAGTGGGAGTAGGCATTTGCGTTTAGTAACAGATAGACTTCTAATTCGTTTGTGTTTCAGAATTGGACATTTACAATAGATTTGAGTGCCGTGAACGCCGCAAGAGTCGTCGCCCTAATTGAAGATGGTCGGAGCCAGCGTTACGTCGCCGATGCGCTGGGAATTCCAAGAACAACGGTTCGACGTGTCTACCAACGTTATGTGGAGACAGGAGAGTACACCCGAAAACCAGGATCTGGAAGATCGCGCTGCACATCTGCCCGTGACGATCGTTTCATCGTCTTGAGTGTTTTGCGAGATCGTCGCTTGACTGCCACAAACGTCCGCAATGAGCTGGAAAGGTCTCGAGACGTCAGTGTATTGGAGCGAACCGTTAGAAGAAGACTTATGGAAAGTGGCTTACATGCTAGACGTCCAGCAATGGGCCCGGAATTACTCCCACACCACTGCAATGCTCGTCTTGCTTTCGCTCGTGAGCATGTCAATTGGACTTTCTTCTGTTCTTCTCCATACTCTTTCGCATCCATCGGATGCTCGACGATTAAATCTTGATTCGTCCGTGAACAATACTCGTCCCCATTGGACCATACTCCAATTGACATGCTCACGAGCGAAAGCAAGACGAGCATTGCGGTGGTGTGGGAGCAATTCCGGGCCCATTGCTGGACGTCTAGCATGTAAGCCACTTTCCATAAGTCTCCTTTTAACGGTTCGCTCCAATACACTGACATCTCGAGACCTTTCCAGCTCATTGCGGACGTTTGTGGCAGTCAAGCGACGATCTCGCAAAACACTCAAGACGATGAAACGATCGTCACGGGCAGATATGCAGCGCGATCTTCCAGATCCTGGTCTTCGGGTGTACTCTCCTGTCTCCACATAACGTTGGTAGACACGTCGAACCGTTGTTCTTGGAATTCCTAGCGCATTGGCGAAGTAACGCTGGCTCCGACCATCTTCAATTGGGACGACGACTCTTGCGAGTTGCGACGTTCACGGCACTCAAATCCATTGTAAATGTCCAATTCTGAAACCCAAAAGAATTAGAAGTCTATCTGTTACTAAACGCAAATGCTTACTCCCACTAGTGGAAGAGAAAAGTGGCACTAGCAGTCTAAGAGCACCTGAATGTCAAACTGTCGCATTCTTAAAAGAAGTCGAAAATTGGTTACAGCTATTGTGTTCGCAGCTGACGTTGTTTTGTCTCGTTCTTTGGTTGCCTCACAGACTATATTTTCGAATTTTAAAACCTATAAACGGAAGCTTGCCCACCTTTTTGCTTTTCGCGATATTCCCATATATATATATAATTAGGGTGTGTTTATGGTATATGGTGAGAAATGCGAAATGAAAATGCAAGGGAGCGGAACCCTTTATTTTGTGAGGATACATGAGAAAACAGAACAGGCAAAATTTCTTTGTAATCCAACAACATTTAGAGGTTGCCCACAGCTGATAGGTATTTTCAATTCATAGGGCAATGGAAATTTTAATTCTCAGTTTAAATGATAAATTGCATCTCCAATATACATCTCCAATAAGTATTCAGAACAAATATATTATCGTGTGAGTATATTCACTAAATTCATAATTAACGATTAAAGTACATGACACCTCGAGTGTTGGCGTTCATTTTTTCATCAAAGTGGCTTTGGAGGCTGTCGGCAAGACTTTACGATGTTCTTCGGCGATTTGAATCATGAACTGCATCTGCTCTTCGTTCCGAGTCCATCCAGCCTTCGTGAATTCTTGAATCAATGCTATGCCTCGCTCTGCTGCATCATTCACTACATTTAAGGAATCCACCCTGATCTTTGCTGAACCAAAGCTGGTGTTGTTTTCCCAGTTTGATGGATCCTCTTGCAGGAAATCGACCGGAAGATCTAGAAGGGTGAACAGATTGTACGTATTGGAAGAGCAAAAGTCTGCCAGGGTCTTTCCTCTTCGATCTGGAATCCAGACTCGTCGGGGGGGAGCTTCTGACCCTTCAACGGAATTCATATTCTCTACCATTTTCCGCTTCTCATCATCATCGACTGCAGGATCGAATAGTGCAAGGCCCACGTTTACCTCATTGAGGTACCAGAGATGCCGATTAAAACTCTTGTACCCAGCGGCGTTGGTGTTTTGCAACTTTTGAAGGAGGGCTAAGTCGCTTCGTGGAGCGCTTGCTGCTTCTCTTGCTGAAAACCACGGAAGGACGTAATCTTGAGCAACGAAGAGACAGAAGTCCCGCAACCCAGAAATCAGGCGGTCACTGCTACTTGCTCCACGAGATGTTGAAGGACATTGGTTCATGTGCAACGTGAACTGGTATCTGAACATCCAAATCTTGAAAGAGTAAATTCCACGCGCCATCCACCGTGCTCGGTGCAAAGCCCCTGGAGCCATGAACACAGGACTCCGACGTCCGTGAGGTACTCCTCCCAAGAAAATGACTACAAGTTCAAGAAGCTCTTTGTAGTCATCTCTGGGATGCTTCACTTTCAGAAGGTCATTTGCTTCATGAATCATCTTCTCGGCCCAGGGACTGATCACTGCAGCCGTGTCCTCTTCGTCCGCGGCAGTGGAGTATTCATTCAATTTCAGTTGCGGCCAAACATTACGGAAGCTCTGGAAAATCGTAATCTCAGGTCCTTTGGAAAGGTCTCCAACAAGGAAAGAAAATACTGCTTCAAGCAGCAGTTCCAGCACGTGATGTCGACACGCAAAGTAAATCATTTCACGCCCGAGAGCCTGCTCTACTCGCACACACACTCCTCCATGGATGCCGGTGTTGGTGGCTGTCGTGTCAAAGCAAAGAGCTTTGATCTTCTGGCCAAGATCCCAGTTTTCGATGGTTTCGATGATGACGATTGCTGTCCTTTCTGCCTTGGAGTCTGGGAGTTTGGGGATGGCTAGAATCTTGCTCATCCCATCCCCGGTAACTAAGATGGCTAAACGGTCGATTTTGTCTCTTCCCATTAAGTCTGCCATAAGTTTTCCATCCCAGTGAAGAACAAGAGGGCATTCAGGCTTGTAGGAAGCTCTCACCTCTGCTTCGTGGGCTGATCTGTACCTGGATCTGCTGGCCCGAATAGCACTTGGACTGAGGCACATCTCACTTATGTCCTGACCCATTTGCATGCCAAAGGGGATGAGAACACGAGCAGCTGCCCTGTCGCTCATCCGCGTGCGGTCCAATGCCGCAGCAACCTCCGAACTGATTGCCGTCGTTCCACGGCGATGTTTTGGAGCCGACGATGTAACTGGCTTTCTTTCGGGACTTGTTTCCTCACTTGATGACGCTGACGATGAGGTTTCCATAACAATGGTAGCAGAGATTTCTTCCATTTCCTGCACATGCCTGTCTTTCCGCTTCAATTCCTGAGCAGTTCTTTCTTGGGCCCTTGCGACTTTTTGGCAATCTTCTCGTCGACATTTCCAATCCTTCCTCTCCGACCCTCCTCCCTTTGAGCAAGCAGGAAGTCCTTGTCCTCCTGAATTTTGATAAGATTTAGGGCATTTTGGTGACCAATGTCGAAAAGGTTGTTCAAGCTTGACCTGAACGCAGCCTGGTTGTCCAAATTGGTCTTCGTTTTCCGCAAAATTCTCTTCTTCAAACCCTGCCATTCGTCAGCAATTTCCGGACGTGCTTCTTGACGTCGTGCGGATGTTTCGTCGGTAAACCTTCTGTCACCCAGATTTCAATGATGGCTTGTGAGTCGAGGACACACTCTCAGCTAAAGATTTCTTCTCTTCATTGTGGAGATGGAAAAGGTACTTCAATACATCACCTCTTGAAGGTAATTGCTGACCGGCAATAGTAGGACTTGATGACCCCACAAGCCAGATTGATTTCTTCGATCTTGTACATGCCGCCATCGTTCACCAGTTATCTGTGAATAAGACAAAACAGTGAAATTGGTAAGTTAATTTAACCCATTCATGGATAAAGTACCTCAGGAAAATGTGTAGAAATAAGCCACCCTCTTTGTAACCGTAATCTGTGTTCAAACAATGATTGGCTGATAACCCATGAACACAATATGTATTAAAATTATAATAATTTTGCGAAATCATGCATACATAACCATTTACAGTATATCCAATCCATATATAAATTTAAAATAATCTACGGTACACTACACTATTTCACTCAGACGATGCGAAAAAAGATGATTGCAATACGCTGAAGCAGAGAGCGTCCAAAATTTTATACGCATAAAAATTAAACCTTATAACTATTTTTGGAAACAAAAATATTGCCGGTAAAACAAGTCATTATACTTACAAACAATTCATAATACCATCCATTACAGTGCTAAGTAAAAAAAACGTTTGAAATATATGAATTATTTAAATAACACTTACCGTTATGAGAACTGTGATGCTTCTTGGCCACCATTACGTAAATGCATGAAAGACGTGAGTAATTAAGAGAAAACGATTTAGAATTAAAGAAAATTCATTTGTGGTATACTGAAGTAAAGAAATATGGATTATCAGAACGCAATTGACAAATGCAATTTCTAATTTTGGGAACGCTGTGTATCAATGGGTTAATAAACACTAGAAGTGACTTAAAAAGGGCGCATAAATAAATGAGCATATGGGTAAAACTTTGGGGTCTTTGGGCAACCTCTAAATATTTGATGATTTTCCAAAAAAATCATGTGCTTTATTTGCTCCCGGAACCTCATCATTTGCGGGGTTCCGTGACCCGAAATTCACACTTTCAGTTTTTAAAAGCACCCTAATATATATATATATATATATATATATATATATATAACTGCAATGACCGCGCAGTATATTAACGTATAGAAACGACGTAAGTATAGAGGAGTGTTCTGCACACGAGTAAGAGAAATAACAAACAAATGAAAAATAAGGCACCCGCCCTGGAATCGAACCCAGGATCTTCCAATTGCCGGTCAGACGTCTGACCGGCAATTGGAAGATCCTGGGTTCGATTCCCGGGCGGGTGCCTTATTTTTCATTTGTTTGTTATTTATCTTACTCGTGTGCAGAACACTCCTCTATACTTACGTCGTTTCTATACGTTAATATACTGCGCGGTCATTGCAGTTATTATATATATATATATATATATATATATATATAATATATATATACTAGTAATTTTTGCACGAATCAAAAATGCAGCTTCTGTTTGAATACACATTTCTTTTCAATCTGTTCAGTTCAGTTTCAGTTGATCGGTTTAAACCGTCAGATTAAAGTAGAAATGATTGGTCGCTTCTTAGATCGGCTTTAATGACGAACTTGAACCTTCCTTTATAGGACGGATAATCGTATAAAAATTTGATTCATCACTATGAAAATGAAAGGGAGATACACGTATATATATATATATATATATATATATATATATATATGTGTGTGTGTGCGCGTGTGTGTGTGTGTGTGTGGTGTGTGTGTGCGTGTGTGTGTGTGTGTGTGTGTGTGTGTGTGTGTGTGTAAAACTAGGGATTAAATCTGTTCTTTAATTTAGCTTTTGAAGGCCATGCACTTCTCAATGGAGGTATGAATACTTAGTCGGCCCTTTAATAAGAACCTTACAAATGCGAGTATGGAAAGTACTTTTAGCCTTTTGACTGTACTTTTTGTCTTCCATATCCGTCTATCGTCGACAGCTTTCGAGGTCTGAAACAGAAAAATATCTATTTTATTTGTTTCACATATAAATTATAATCTCGGTCACAAACAATGGGTGGTGTCACAAACACGTGCCCATTTGGGTACCCTCTTCAGAATAAAAGGTCATTTTTTTTCATTAATAGGATCCCAACACTGTGATTTCATCGCGCAATATCGATTTTTAAATACATCTTTATGGGTATACTAATATTTAAAAATAAAGTGCAAAAGTCTCTCATTAATATCTAACGTCACAAGGTTTATATATATATATATATATATATATATATAATATATATATATATATATATTATATATTATTCACGGCTTGTTTAAATGAGAATCTGATGTTTTTAATGTATTTAACAAAAAGTATTTATTATATACATATATATATTAAATACATTTTGTTAAATACATTAAAAACATCAGATTCTCATTTAAACGAGCCGTGAACATTGCATTCATGCTCATATTTTCCTCATGTATTTAAATTCAGAAATTGATGTAGCACAACAACACTGAGAATAGAAATTGGCCTATTATAGCTACTCAGTACATCATTTGGTCCACTTTTATGAAGATGAATAATATACAAGAGGAAGTGCTCCATTTCAATGTAGAAATTGAAACGTCAACTCAGTGTTGGAGCAATAATATTAATTCTACATAATTTTAGCAAAAGGTGAAGGATTGGCAAATACATCTTGAGAAGATTCACGTTTTTGATGAAGTAACAAAAACTGGAAATCCACACTGTAATTAAGGGGAAAGTTCCAAAAGTATTCTAGTCGAAATACCTAATTGGTACCCGTAATAAAGAACCAAACATTTCAAAATGTTTTTGTCACGTGGGGAACATTACAATAAATGTTACTTTATTTGATAAAGGTAAACTTTATCTCATAATCTTGAGGTAATTAAAAAAAACAACAAGAATTTCCCATAGGGAAAAATCCTTTTAGAAGGATTTTTATTGTAGGATATTTCACGTAATTTGAACAACCGCCATAAATCACCTTTGTAGGAGTTTAATTAATGAATGCAGTGCCTTGTATTTTCCCATAATTAAGGTGTGGGTAATTATAGTCAAACGTAAATTAAAATGAAGAGTATTTGCTTGCAATTTCTGCAAAGAGTATCATTATTGCACAGTTTTCTTTTAAGCATTTAATGTTATACGTATATACATAAGATTAATTATGTCACTTTGCTGGAATTTACGATCCATAGATAGATCATGTGATGAAGAGGCAAGTATTTTTAAGCACGACTAATAAAGGTCAACAAACAATGAATTTAATAGGTCATATGGCTAATGAATGATAAGTACATTATATATATAAAGTGTATTTATATATATAAATAAAAACTCGTATATATATATATTATATATGTGTGTGTGGTGTGTGTGTGTGTGTGTGTGTGTGTGTGTGTGTGTGTGCACTCGCACCACGCTTGTGTAGCCTGTATTGTATAGCATACAATACAATTGACAGCTTGGTGAAGTATATACACAATTGAACAGCTGTTCTTGAAGTCAAATTCAGTAATAATGATCGATTCTAATCTTCTTTAACCCTTTTCAATTCGTTTTAATATCTTTTCAAATGGGATTTAACACGAATTAAGGAATTACGTCTATTAAGTATGATCAGAGTGTGAGGGACCCACGTTATTTCATTTAATGTCCTCTTTGCAGGGGTCTTAAGTTCAATATTTACACTCCCAAAATTTGTACTTCAAATATTCTTTTAAGTTATATATATATATATATATATATATATATATACACACTCGTGTGTGTGTGTGTGTATATATCTATATCTATATATATATGAAGTTCTTTATATGGGGACATATTGCATGATTCCCTTTAGCTTCTCGTAGCATGATGATAAATCTTACACAATTTTAAATTAATTTCGGAGTAAGGACTGGTCTCCGGACAGTTCTCTACCGATTCTTCATATTAACGGTGACTGCATCATACTTGGCGTCACATCTGACGCCGTTAGGAACGAGTCGATAATTCAGAAGATGATAATGGTCTTTGCTGTCCAAGGAGGAATCAACAACCGGATTAACTGATTTGAGAAGCCGAACAACAACAATTTGCTTCCTTTATATAGAATGAATGAAATATATTTATTTCTGCTTGAGAACTAGTGTGTGTGTGTGTGTGTGTGTGTGTTGTGTGTGTGTGTGTGTGTGTGTGTGTATCCCCAAATTTTACGTAGCTTGCATGCTAAAATATTAACATCTTACTTATTTGAATAAAATATATAAAGAAAGTAAAAATGACTCAAATCGCCTTTAGTTCATATGCTGTAGAAGGGTCGATGGGTCGCAGGTTGATCCTGAGCCGTCGTTCGAAACCATCATAATGTATCATAAAGTAAGGTATGAACTAAAGCTCATTAGTACATTTGACTCATTGTACTTAGTTCTCTAAATGTACTATTAAAGTAAATCATCTGTAATTGTTAAGTACTGTAAACCATTTTAAAATTTGGGGCGCAGGCAGTTTGAGCCATTCTTGCGCATGCGCTCTTTCAGATTTTTCTGCGCTTAATCAACGTTAACGCGTAGTACATACTCTTCTTCATATTTTTAAATATAAGAAAATACCTTACTTGAATTCATGTTAAAATGCGGATTATATTAACAAAATCAAAGGGTTTAATCCTGTTAATAATTATATAGAAATTTAGTGACTGAAGATGGGAACGTTTGACATGCATGTCTAGCTTGTCATAACTAAACGTTCACAGGTCTCTATGACTCCAGCATTATAATTTATCGAAATGTTAATAGCCTTTACTAAATATACATACAAATATATATATATATTATATATATATATATATATATATATATATAAAGTCAGACTCTTTTGAAACATTTAAAATTTACTCGACAGTCTTGAAGTGTATACACACACACACACACACACACACACCACACACATACATATATATATATATATATATATACCCATTTATCATAGGATAAAAAGGCCAATATATAATCCAAACTGGTGATTAATGGAATGTCCAACTAATTCCGAGTTCGGCTTTTAAAATACTTATAAAAATTGTGCCTTTTAATTATAACGTTAGTCGGCACACCCTCTCTATCATAATGGGAAAATCTATCACACTAATAATTACAATTAGAGGCTACATTCTTATAATTAAGTGCATGTAAATTAGTGCTTAAAGGCTTCCGTTATTTCTTTGTAAAATTCCACTCCATTTATATACTGTCTCGTCTTGACTTTAACATGAGGTGACTTCAGTTATTAAAATGAGCATTACATATCAAATGAAAGTACACATTTTTCTTTCCAAGAATGACTGGACCGCGCTCTGATGTATTAAAAGAAATGAGACATTTACAATCACGATAAGGTCTAAAATTGAGTTTGGCATGCGTGAGAATATGTCGTAAGTAAGTCTGTTTATGAATGTTAATATATAAGATTGTTCTTCATATAATGGGAGTGAATGTAAAAATGCTCTGTGCGTGTGTGTAATATATGATACACACAGACCGTGCATGGAACAAGGAACTCTTCTAGGATAATTAAATCCACTATAGTCCGAATAAGTAATGGTAAATGACAAATACCATAGTTTTTCTTTTTCATGATGCTAGCCCGACGTGGGCAACGGGTCACTCGCAAAGAGTCCCATAAATATAGCTTCCCTCACCAGCTATCTGCAAAGCAGACAGGATCCAGCTTTGGGACATGGATCTAGGGTTTAAAGCAGCTTAGCCCAGCTATTTTGGTGTTTGGCTAAAAATATAATAGTTACCCATTTTTCTTTGATGTATTCAATCTGACGTGAAGGCAGTGAGTCTTTTGCTTATATTGAGGTTCTAAATGTAGCTGGGCTAGGCTGCTTTAAACCCTAGACCCATGTCCCAAAGCTGGATCCTGTCTGCTTTGCAGATAGCTGGTGAGGGAAGCTATATTTATGGGACCTCTTTGCGAGTGACCCGTTGCCCACGTCGGGCTAGCATCATGAAAAAGAAAAACTATGGTATTTGTCATTTACCATTACTTATTCGGACTATAGTAGATTTAATTATCCTAGAAGAGTTACTTGTTCCATGCACGGTCTGTGTGTATCATAAAAAACCTCAGGAAACCATTCTGAGTTCATTCCCATATATATATATATATGAAAATTATTTCACGAAAGTAACACGTGAAAAATATTTATGATGAATAAAACCACGAAGGAAAGGAAACACAAATGGTGCTCAAGCGCTTTCGTCTAATGACATCCTCAGGAACACTGAAGTACATAAAAGGGTAACAGCCTATATATAGGTTACAGAAAGAAAAAAAAAAGAGAAAAATAAATAACATACATACATACATACACACACACATATACATACATATCTATATATACATATATATATATATATATATATATATATATATATATAATATATATATATATATATATATATATATGCAATACACAGAGAAGTAAAAATAAAATTAAAAAGTTAAAAATTAAAGGATTATCCGTGAGGCGTACAGATTGTAAGGAATAATATCGATTTTAGCACAAGATCAAATGGATTATAAAAATACAAATTTATATTGGAATACTGCCCGGGTTTTAACACTCTGCCTATGGTCAGGTTTCGATATATATAAATAAAATGCAAATTAAAGTTAATAAAGTAGCAGACAAGTTAAACATTAAATCTTTGGTAAACTTGTCTGCTACTTTATTAACTTTTAATTTGCATTTTATTTTTATATATATCGAAACCTGACCATAGGCAGAGTGTTAAAACCCGGGCAGTATTCCAATATAAATTTGTATTTTTATAATCCATTTGATCTTGTGCTAAAAATCGATATTATTCCTTACAAATCTGTACGCCTCACGGATAATCCTTTAATTTTTAACTTTTTAATTTTTATTTTTACTTCTCTGTGTATTGCATATATATATATATATATTATATATATATATTATATATATATATATATATATATATTATATATATATGTATGTATGTATGTATGTATATGTATATATAGTATGTATGTATATGTGTGTGTGTGTATGTATGATGTTATTTATTTTTCTCTTTTTTTTTTTTTTCTTTCTGTAACCTATATATAGGCTGTTACCCTTTTATGTACTTCAGTGTTCCTGAGGATGTCATTAGACGAAAGCGCTTGAGCACCATTTTGTGTTTCCTTTCCTTCGTGGTTTTATTCATCATATATATATATATATATATCATTCAAATGTTTCTTGATTGATAACAGTATCGTTTTTAAGTCTGATGAGCATAATAATAATAATAATTAATCAGTCAAGAGAGCCACAAACTGGCACAGGGCTCAGGCCAACTAATGGGCCCATTGCGCTAACTCTCGGGTTATTAATACTAGCACCACTGGGAGTCGAAACCCCGACCTGAGTGTCTTCACTTCGCTTATAAGGAAACGATGATACTTACTGAGCTACTAGCGCTGGCATTTGATAAGTAGGGTTTGCAGGCACATATATGCGCACAAACTTCTCTCTCTCTCTCTCTCTCTCTCTCTCTCTCTCTCTCTCTCTCTCTATATATATATATATATATATATATATATATATATTATATAATATATATTATACACAGGGTGAGTCACGAGCCCTGGCCTCAAAAATATTAATTGTACAGTTATTTTTGAGGCAAGACTTCTGACTCACCCTGTATTTTCTGAACAAAATTCAACATAAATAACGATTTTATATAGTATAAAATAACTGTTTATTGCGGGAGTGTTAGAAATTAAAATATTTTCTGATAGTAAAACACTTTGAATTTCTTTACAACCCCAACTTAAACCGTTAATACTGCTATTAATTTTGGATTTCAGACAATCACTATAATTTAACATGAATCCTTTAAACTCCCTCTAGCTCCCAACCTATATTAGAGTATGATATATTACCTCAAAAGAGAGAGAGAGAGAGAGAGAGAGAGAGAGAGAGAGAGAGAGAGAGAGAGAGAGAGAGAGAGAGAGAGAGAGATGTTACCGTTGAAATAAACTTCAACTTTAGATAGATATTACCAGAGAGGAGTGGACCTTGGAGAGAAATTTAAATTCATTATTGTAACCATACTACTTTGCATTAAATATTAATTTGGGATATACCAGGGGTGGGGGAACCTGCCCCACCCCAACTCAGCGGCCTAGTTTTTAATTGCCCGCGGTCAGTTGATTATTTAAAGTCTTAATTATTTTGATTATCTTAATTATGGTCCCAAACTATTTTTAAAGCTGTAATTTGCCCACTAGAGACTATTTTAGTTGAAATTTTCTCGCCACATAATAAGGGCTCCGCCCCTCCTGGTTTATACGGTATTACCATATTGATATAAATATTATACGCTTCTTCTGTTTATGAAATAGAGGAAAAAATTTGTTAATAATTTAAAATTATTAAAATTAAACATTTTTAATACTTTTAATTATCATCAAAAATATTTGGGTGGGGATGGGGGGTCATATCTAAGGTGGGGCAACAAGCTTGACCTTCGTCAGAATGAACAATTCGGGTGGAAGCTAAACGGGATTTTTTTTTTCTGAACTATCACTGTCTATATATCCAAAGAAATGGACTTCTGAGCTTAATTTTGTTTTGAAATCTCTTCATCCACAGTTTTAATTTGTAATTACCTCTTTCAGATAAATTAAATTGAAGGATTTTTGTCTATATAAAAGGTTAACATAATTAACAACATCTAAATTGCTATACTTACATAAGGGTTTTTTTTTTTTAAACGAAATGATCTAAGGTTAGATTGGATTACAGCAATAGGATTCCATTTTAAGAATGTATTAGTCTGTCAACTCATACGTTTCAACCGTTTCTAGAAAAAAAATCCTAAATTGTCTCTGTCGATCTAACCACATATAAGAACATGGTCGAAACGGTAGGTCAAACATACATAACGCTATAGATAGAAGTTCCCAAAAAATTCCATGTGGCTGTTTCCTAAGAAGTAAACGATTGGCTGAAGAGATTTGTTTGCCGAAAACCCAGAAAAGTGAATATCTACGGGTTGATACTGAGCGTCGGTTTCTTTTCTTGGAGGAGGAATTCTGCAAAATACCTATTCACGCGGTGAAACTAATTACATTTATCGAATTAATAATAATAAACAAACCAAAGTTCGACAAATAAAAGTAGATGTAAAAGTATGTCAAGTAACAGTTTTTGCCGTGCCTTACTTCACCCCCCGCCCCCCACCGGCAAGGAACCCATAATTTTGGAAAACTAAGTTGAAAATTAAGTTTCTTTAACTAATGAGAGAGAAAAACAAATTATATTTCTAGACAAAACTATCCATGTTATATTTCATTTAAATCGTGTATATAAATGTATACTGTATATTTATTGTTCTCTAACAATTAGTCTGTAAACAATTAGTCTGTAAACAATTAGTCTGTAAATAATTGGTCTGTAAACAATTAGTCTGTAAATAATTGGTCTGTAAACAATTGGTCTGTAAATAATTGGTTTGTAAACAATTAGTCTGTAAACAATTAGTCTGTAAACAATTAGTCTGTAAACAATTAGTCTGCATTTTTTTGAGCTATCCCATGCTGTAATACAGTATAATAAATGTGGATGGATGAAGGAATAATATAGGGTGAAGAGTACATTTTGAGGAAGGGTCTTTTTTAGTTTAAATATGATAATATGAAGAGAAATTTTGATATTTTGGATTTGATATGTTGGACATGACTTTTGAAATTTAGTTTTTCGTCTAAATTAATGTCAAGTACTTTAACCTCATTTCCCCCTGCAAGAGTAGTATTCCCGATTTTTATTTGACAGTTCGTATTAATATTTTTGTGGTAATAATCATATAAGATGAGTGTCAGGTTCAATAAAAGTTTATTATCACACATCCATTTATACAGAGTTTCTAATTGTCTGTTCATTTCATTAATCAGAAAGTGTGCGTTATGATAGGAAGAAGTAAGTGTGGTATCATCTGCGTATTGTACGCAGTTTAATGTGGTAGAAAGGTGAAAATCGTTAACGTGAATTAGAAATAGTAATGGGCCAAGAATAGATCCTTGTGGGACTCCACCAATTAGCATCGCCTTGTCCAATAGATTGTCTTTTAATCTGATATACTGATGGCGATTTGACAGATATGATTTAAACTAATCGGGGATATTTCCTCTTATTCCATTTATGTGAAGTTTACTCAATCAGATTTCATGCAAAAGCGTATCAAATGCTTTTGACAAGTCGAGGAAGATCAAGACAGTGTGTTTTTTGCTGTTTAAGTTATGATACTGTACACATTTCCTAATAACATATTTATGGCATCTTCTGTTGTATGTCCACCTCTAAACCCAAATTGTGTTTTAGTTAAAATATCGTATTTGATTAAAAATTTAGTAAGTTCATTGTACAAGATTTTTTCAAATACTTTACTTAAAGTTGGGGATCACCTGAAGATCAGGGCCCCCATCCTTCTTTAGTTAGCCTTATAAGCCTATTAACGAAGGCTGGGGGCCCTGATCTTCAGGTGATCCAAAGTTGGAAATATGGAAATGGGGCGATGATTGGATAGAGTATTTGGATTTCTCGACTTAAATACAGCATACTCTGGCTTTCTTTTGACTGTCAGGGAATATACCTAGTGTAACTGATCATTCATTAGCTTACTGAGTGGTATAGCAAATTCATCAATGATGACCCTTTGACTCCTGACTTTTGTGCCACCCTGTATATATATATATATATATTATATATATATATATATATATATATATATATATATATATATATTATATATATATATTATATATATATATATATATATATATATATATAATATATATATATTGGGAGGAAACACAAGATAATGGTGCATCTTGCTCCTGAAGAATTATGCACCGGGACTGATAATAACTAGAAGTGTCTGCAATACAAACTGACGAGATTTGTATAAAACATTGGATGCGGATTTCAATATTCTTTGAATTATGATAACGCGGAACATAGTTGCTTTCAGTGGTGATGAACTACGTACGGAGGCTTCGTTAGTACATTCATCCTCTGCTTCCTTGGGAATGTTGCTGCGAGCTGCTCGTAGCCTGAAATAAGCGTATAGGAGGAATGGTGACTGTGTAAAATATGAAGCTTTTCATCTCACTTCAACTTAAGCTGTGATTATGATTGTCTTGAGCGTTGATTACTAATATATATATATATATATATATATATATATATACTAGTATATATATGTGTGTGCGTGCGCGTGTGTGTGTGTGTGTGTGTGTGTGTGATATATATGTCTGTTTATACATACATATATACAAACGCATATATATATTCACTTTTAGACCTAATTTCAAGAGATATTTTGCAGAAATTTCAGGAGACACATATATTCTAATAAATTAATTTTATAGTCTAGTACAGGGTGTTTATAAAGTCACGCGAGTGAATATGGTGAAGTGTATATGCATATTCAATTGTGTGACTTTATGAACATCCTGTATTTACCTCCCCGAGCATGAAGCCATTGACGCTGTCAACTTTGGTAAACTAACAGGACCCCACTTCTTCGGTAACAATTAATAAAAAATGGTAGTTTTTCACCAGTGAGGTAACTATAGGGACGTTCTTGAAAATTACACTTATTTTAATATTTTAACTGATGTAGGAGACACCATGAATATAATTTAAACTTTTCTATTGGATTATTAAAATGGCATTCTGGTATGAGCAAAAATCATGTTTCAAAGACGCTGACGATAATATCAGATATAACAATGCTTAAAAAATATGATCAATACATTTCTTTTTTACATGACGTCAAGAGCAGACACAATTTTTGGAGAGGAGAAACAAAAAAGTGTAGGCGCAGAATACGTGATGGAATGTATGCAGCATTGGAGAGGAAGCGAGATGAGATCACTGACAGTCCAAACTGTAATAAAACCCCTAAAATGCGCACGTACACCGTTTTTACGTAATTCATTTATATCTTTTGTAGAACGACTACCGCTGTTATGCTTATAGCACAGTTCGTCTTACTCCATGCTTGGCAAATAACACTTTGTATACTGTGTATATATATATATTATATATATATGAGACACACTTGTATTTTACATATCTGTAACGTAAATATATTTACATATTTATCATATGATAATAATCGGATACCATGGGTATTTACACTCTGAAATGAGTAGACATATAATTATCCATATACTGCAGATCCAGTCATGACGCCAGAATGTAAACAGTGACGCCATGTAGATTAGATACATTAATACTTCTGATTTGGTAAGAGTTGGATCTTTACAAAGAGTCATTCATTGCTAAAGTCTGCATTCATACCTTCTGGACGTATCGATTGTATTTCTTACGAGAATTTTAATTATCTGCTCACCTTTAATTAAATTTTATATCCAGGATATCAGCCATCAAAATTCATACTACAGCTACAGCTACAGCTAAGCCCAGTAAAGCCTAAAGCTTAAAGGCCAAATTAAATTCAATAAATAGTCGAGCTTCACAATTATTCATGTCATTGTAAATTGAAAAAAAAAAAAAAATTTATTATTATCAATAAAAGTTAGTCTATCTATCTATCTAAGAGTACCTTTTTCAGAGCAAATCAGTGTAACGGGTGTTGTTCGTACGCGTTACCAATAATTCCCTTAGACACCAATCGACCAGGGAAGTACTTCGGGGTGGATGTTAGGCAGGAGTCAGGGAGTGCTGGAACTACCGTTTCTCCTTTCACTGTCCTCCTTAGCTGATCTTTTTCCGTGTCTCATCTACCCTGTGAGCAGTCCAGCATGCTCTGAAACACACGCTTCTCCCTCTATTCCTCACTACAAATACATTCATCTTTCACACAACACAACTTTTTCAAAATTTATATTGAAAAAAAAAAAAATGGCATCATTGAGCCTTGGAGACCTTGTTTTTGGCTCTCTCCGTCTTCTGTGGAGGGGTCACTTTTGGGGCGCTCGCCCTTAGCCCTCTCCTTCCTACATAAAAAAAATATTCCCTTTTAATACTAGTTATTCTACAGAACTAATTTTACAGTACTAGTTCCTTTGAAACTTGTCACGAATATAAGGTGGACTTATATTACTACTTCTTTATACTCAGTTTTGGGAATTTTTGCAAGTGGAATAAGACCTGTTTATCTGGTTTAATGAAATTTAATATAAAGGTAAAAGTTAGTGGGTACCCGGGCCATCTGTTGTTACATAGTACTACACTCTAATTTCTGTCCGATATGTCTACTTTAATAATGAGATATATAACTGAGCCTAAATCCACTCTGAATATAGAGTATTTGAAGAATAAACTTAGTAACTTAGTAGGTTGAAGGTATATTGAAACTAATACGAAAGGTTTTCTTTAATCCCTAAACGTGTACTTTCTGTGGTTTCTCTAAATTTCAGAGTACCCTTCTTATCAAGATGTGAACCATTTGGTTTACTTCCGGTGTACTTTTGATCCGTTAACAGTGTCCTTTTAACTACTTTAATATTTGCAAGGTATATTTAAGTCCATTTAGACCAGTGGTTCCCAACCTTTTTTGTATGGTTAGCCATAACCAATTCTAATCCAGTTCCATTATAGTGATTATACCAATCACTTGATATTATTTTTTTATTACTTCTGGATTACCACATTATTATTTTTTTATAATTTCTGGATCGTGTGTCATTACCCCACAAAATAGGTGTCATTACCCCATTTGGGTAATTTACCCCTAGGTTGAGAACCACAAATTTAGACTCCACTTTTAAAGTAGAGAAATTAGAGTGATACTCCGTCCAGGGCCGAGCTTCAAAATGAAATGTAAACAAAAATTTTAAATTGAACATTGGGTGTGCGCCTGTAATCTAAATTATTTGCCTTGAAAGTTTTGCCACCGATAAACAAAGTAGATTTGTTGAATTTTGGAGAAAAGGTTAAAAATGTCATTAAAAAGAAAGGAAATCTCCTTTCTTGTTGGAGTTTTCATAGACCCTCTCCAAATTTGCCTGTGTGTGGAAAAGGTGAAATGAGGAACCTCCAGCACACCGACCTGAATAACTTCAAGAACCAGCTGGACAGATTCCTGTGCAAAGTCCCTGACCAGCCATGCGTGGCTGGCTAGGAGGGCAGGAGGAGATCAGACAGCAATTCCCTCCTTTACCAAATCTCACAAATGAGGAGGGATGCTGCAGAGGGGTCGACCGCAGACATTAGGTAATGAATTTTCAGTATCCGCCAGCTGGGTCTGATACAAATCTTTGGAGGGCCGGACTCTGGCCCGCGGGCCGTATGTTGGACAGGCCTCTTCTAGAATAACGGATTGTCTGCAAAGCGTATAATAAGAATCACGATTCCGTTAACACACATGTAATTCATGAATTCTTCACGTATTAGATGCATTTACAAAGGACTTACACAGTATATACAAATATTACATCTTTATTATCGTGAATTTAAATGTTCACTTTTAACTCGATTGTTTCACGTCTTTACCGACAATTTACTTCAACTCCTTTTGGAAGAGAAGTCTCCCCTAAGAGCAGGGCCAGATTAAGGGTGTGGGGGCCCGGTGCAAACTTTTTGACATGATCATATCTTCCGTAGCTCTCGCACTAACGAACCATAAAATGTTTATTTGCTGCTCAAGATGTTACTTTTTATTAAATACATATACGAGTACTTACAACTCGCAATCAGTGTTACAACTGATTAACAAGCGAGGATAATAATAGCGATAAATGAGCACGTGAGTAAGGATAGAGTATGTAGTATACCTTGGTGTATATATATATATATATATATATATATATATATATACACGAGGGTGGGCTGAAAAGTAATGCCTCCATTTGAATAATTCTGGATTGTTTAGAGGTAGCCACATAAAACCGGTTTTGTGTTGTAACTTCATATCCCACCCTATTCCAAATTGTTTAGAGGTAACCAGATAAAACCGGTTTTGTGTTATAGCCTAATATAGCCTACACTCATTCTACACGTTGGTTCAGTATCGATTACAATAGAAAGGAGTAAAGACGTTCGCTTCAAGCAACGTGCCGTAACTGAATTTTTGACCGCGGGAAGTGTTGCTCCCATAGACATTCATCGGCGAATGCAAGTTGTGTACAGCAAACAGTGTGTTGATGTGAGTACCGGCAACCGACAAGTCTCATCAGAACTACGTTGACGAACTGATTCGTGGAAATCGTCGCATTAAACAAAATGAAATTGCTACAATGCTCGATATCTCCATAGAGCGAGTGGAACACATTATCAGTATTCTTGGTTATATTACCGAAAGGTCTGCGCCAGATGGGTGCCTCGCATGCTCACTGCCGAGATATGAAAACTGAGAGACTACGCATTTGCCAAGAAAATCTACAGCGCTTCGAAAATGAAGACGAATTTCTGCACAGCATTGTGACAGGAGACGAGACGTGGGTCCACTATTATGACCCTGAAAATAAACGGCAATCCATGGAATATAGGCACAAAAATTCACCGCAACCAAAAAAATTAAAAGTTCAAAAATCGGCTCGGAAAGGGATGATGACTGTTTTTGAGATATCAATGGTGTTGTTCTCGAAGACTTTACGGAAAGAAGGACAGCAATCAACTCCGCACGTTATATTGAAACTCTGAAGATGTTGAAAAAACGGATCAGGAGGGTTCGCACTCACGAAAAAGCAGTCATTGTTCACCATGACAACGCACGGCCTCACACCAGTGTTCAAGCGCGAGAAGCAATTGAGGATCTGCAATTCACCGTCTTGCTGCCGCATCCACCATATAGCCCCGATTTAGTATCATGCGATTTTCACCTCTTTCCTAAACTTAAAGAACATCTTCGTGGAAATCGCTACGAGTCTGACGAAGAAGTTAAGGCCGCTGTGAAATTTTGGTTTCGTAGTCAAAGCGTCGAGTTTTACTGGGATGGATTTCAAAAACTCATTTATCGTTGGCGTAAATGTATCGAGGTGGAGGGTGATTTTATAGAAAAGTAAATGTATCGTTTTGAAGAAAAAACTCTAAGATACATATATGCCTGTTTTTTCGATAAAATCCTTCAATCCGTTTAAAATTTATTTGAGTGGAGGCATTACTTTTCAGCCCACCCTCGTATATACTGTGTATATATATATATATATATATATATATATATATATATATATATTTTTTTTTTTTTTTTTTTTTTTTTTTTTTCATTTAAAATACTTGAAATGAAATGATGAACATAATTATGATGAGTATATGACAATATGTCTCCCTTACAATCCCAATGGACAATGATCACTGATTATTTTCAAAATGAGGTTTGCTTTTGTGGGGGGCCCAAAATGGGTGCTACTGTAGTATGCGGTCTACCTACGATTCGGCGGTCTACCTACGATTCGGCGGTCTACCTTTTAATTATAGCTTCTTATCTTATTATTTTATTATTAGGTTAATTGTACGCCCTTGACGATTGGTTAGGTTAAGTCGTGATATTTTCGTTAAAACTAACGAAAATATCACGACTTAACCTAACCAATCATCAAGGGCGTACTGTAGTATGCGGTCTACCGTTAAGTATGCGGTAGTAGTATGTTTAACTTCTTTAATAATTCCTTAATTGTGTAAATTAAATTATAATTCCTTTCAATTCATTTTCAATTCCTTTTAAATATTTTGAACGGTAGACCGCATACTACAGTAGAAATAACGGTAGACCGCATACTACAGTAGAAACTTAACGGTAGACCGCATACTACAGTAGAAACTTAACGGTAGACCGCATACTACAGTAGCACCCCAAAATGTGGGGGGCCCGGTGCAGTTGCACCATTTGCACCATGTTTAATCCGGCCCTGCCAAAGCGTTAAGAAAATCGTCGGCCGTTAGCCAGAACTAAATTAGTAAAGTAACCACTCGGCCTGAAAGGGTTAACGTATGTATACAGGGTGTTCTAAAATTACCTAGTAAACTTTTGTTTTTCTAAACTTATCCAGTAAAGTTTTATATGAACGCAATATCTTAACAAAAATTATGTGATATTTAACAATTTTATTTCAAATAGAGAAACAATAAGAAAAGCAACAATAATTGTTTATTTTAGATGTTCAACGTGTCTTCCTTCAACTTGAACACATTGTTCATAACGTTCGACTACTAATCGACAAACATATAAAAGTTTACTAGGTAATTTTAGAACACCCTGTATATATATATATATATATATATATATATATATATTATATATATATATATATATATATATGTATATGTGTGTGTGTGTGTGTGTGTTGTGTGTGTGTGTGTATATATAAACACCATTACATACATCACCCCTCTATCCAACACCACCCACCGATAATACAACAACCACAATGGTATCAAGTGCCGCAACCCCAATTCTCCCAAATGCAGCGAGCGGCCAAACCAATAACACCAAACAGGAACCGACATCGACCTGGAAATGACCACTATATAGGAAAACTGAACACGGAAATTAGAAACCCAATAAATGTTTTATACACAAATATTCAAAACCTCTACACGGACCATGCAGGCTGCAAATTACAATACTTACAGAATTTAGCTACCGAATCCAACATAGATATTATATGCCTAACGGAAACACACTTGCGTAAATGCGAAAAAGGCTGTGAAAACTGCATCGAGGATACTGAATTAGCATTGCTGGACTACAACATACACAGAGCAGATAGAGTGGCTAGACGAGGGGGAGGGTGTTGTATCTACGTGAAAAACACATACACCATGTGAAGTGAAGGTAAACAAATCAAACAGCACAGTTGAAGTTATTATATTAGAAGTTAAAGAACTGAACCTAACCATTATGAACATCGACAGACCACCAAACACCACAAAAAGTTAATCCCAATTTGCCACAAATGAAATAGAAAACATATTAAAATTACTTGAAATTCCAGCAAAAATATTCTAATTTTTGGAGATTTTAATTTCCCATTCATAACATGGAAGAAAAATGACGAAGTTATATATGTCGAGAAGTTACATGGCAACATTACAAAAGGTGATAGAACCCAAGCAACAATGCTGTTAGATATTATGGAACATTACGCTCTTACCCAGGAAATCTGTGAAGCCACGAGAAAGGAGAACGTTTTGGATTTAATCTTGACAAATAACAACGAGATAATAATAAATAAAAAAAATAACGCACACAAAGTTCTCCGACCATAACCTCATCGATATACAATTGAAGTTAGCACCCAGAGGTTCGAAAACGCATCCTAGAGAGTCAGAAGGAATATTTGAAGGCTTAAACATAAATTCAAAGAAAGTAAATTGGGAAAACGTAAATAAAGATTTAAAGGAGGTAAATTGGGAATTGCTACTTCACGAGAAGACTCCACAAGAAATACTATGTATAATAGAGACTGAAACCAAACCTATAATACTGAAACATATTCCAGAGAGACAGGAAAGAAAACGTAGCAAGCTCGAGAGGAGGAAAATCAGGACACTATTCAGGCAACGAAGACAAACAGTAAAACATCTCCACAGATGCAGAACTGATGCAAAAAGACTGAAACTAGAGAGGAAACTTGGTGAAATAGAAATGGACCTAAAGGAAACATTCATACATAAGACAAACGAGAGGAAAACAACGTAGCAGAAAACATAAAAAATAACCCAAAATACTTCTACACGTTTGCGAAAAGGAAAATGCAGTGTAAGGAGAGTATTGGTCCGTTGATAGACGGGGAGGCTGAATACACAAATGACCCGAAAGAAATAAGCGAACTGCTTAGGAAACAATTTAACTGTGTTTAGCACCCCTAAGTCCGAGATGGAAGTGGAAAACCCAAATGAATTTTTCAACATAGATACAAATCAACCAATAACAAATTCCGGCACAAACCTATTAATGGACTTCGAGTTCACGGAAGGAGATGTAATTACGGCCTTATCACAGATGCGAGACAATTCAGCGCTAGGGCCAGACACATGGAGTGCCACGTTTCTGAAGAAATGTAAAGAGAGTATTACCAAACCGCCATACTTACTATGTAGAAAATCACTCGACGCAGGACAAATTCCACTCCCCTTAAAGAACACGAACATTGCCCCCCTATTTAAAGGTGGTAACAGAGCAATGCCCAAGAATTATCGGCCAGTGGCTCTCATCTCACACCTTATAAAGTGTTTTGAACGTATAATTAGAGGCAAAACTACCTACTACCAAGAAAAAGACTTATACAACCCAAATCAACATGGCTTCAGGGCTGGAAGATCATGCCTATCACAGCTACTAGACCACCAGGAGAAAATATCGGAAACATTGTGTCGAGGACAAAACATAGATGTAATATATACGGACTTTGCTAAAGCATTCGATAAATGTGACCATGGAATCATAGCACACAAACTTATGAATACAGGAATTAGTGGAAAGCTAGAAAGATGGATATTTAATTTCTTGACGCAAAGAACACAAAGAGTGGTGGTAAACGGAGTTAAATCGGAAGTCTCGGAAGTTGTGAGCTCTTCCCACAAGGAACAGTATTAGCTCCCTTGTTGTGCATAATAATGATTGCAGATATTGATGCAGATATTAAGGACAGTATTGTATCATGTTTCGCAGATGACACAAAGATATGTAAGGAAATATTGAACGAAGGTGACATAAGAAAATTATAAAACGACATTGAAACAGTATTCCAGTGGGCAGAAGACAACAATATGAAATTCAACGAAGAAAAATTCCAACTTCTAAGATATGGTAATAACAAGGAGCTGCAGAATACAAAACTCTGCAAGACAAACAGATAACATCAAGTCTACAAGTCGAGGGTCTGGAAGTAATAATGTCGTCGGATACAGAATTCAGAGAGCATTACAACACCAACATTACAACAGCTAGAAAAATAATGGGAATCATCTGGAGGAGCTTCCGCAGCAGAAAAGCAAACATCATGCTCAAATTATGGAAGAGCCTAGTCCTACCAATAATTGAGTATTGCTCAGTATTCACAAGCCCATACAGAAAACGAGACATTGCGAACATTGAAGCTATACAAAGGACTTTTACGTCTAAGGTAGAAGAAACGGAAGGTGAAGACTACTGGTCTCGACTACAATCCCTGAAATTCTACTCTCTCGAAAGAAGGCGAGAGCGGTACACAATAATATACATATGGAAAATACTTGAGGGCTTTGTCCCTAACCTTAGAAATGAAATAGAAACAAACTGGAATGAAAGAAGAGGCAGATTTTGTACAGTACCAGCTGCTGCGGGACAGGGGGTCATGAAAACGAGGATGGAAAATTCCCTTAGAATACGAGGCCCAAAGCTTTTCAACGCCCTAGAGAGAAGTAAGGAATCTCCAGCACGCCGACCTGAATAACTTCAAGAACTAGCTGGACAGATTCCTGTGTAAAGTCCTTGACCAGCCATGCGTGGCTGGCTACGAGGGCAGGAGGAGATCAGACAGCAATTCCCTCCTTTACCAAATCCCGCAAATGAGGCGGGATGCTGCAGAGGAGTCGACCGCAGGTCGATCCTGAACCGTCGTTCGAACCCACACAAAGTAACACAAAGTAAGTGTGTGTGTGTGTGTGTGTGGTGTGTGTGTGTGCAAATCATGCACATTTATGAGCATTTTTCATGAAAAGGTTTTTAATTATATATATATATATATATATATATATATACTGTATTGCCATAAATAAACAGAATTATAGCTTTTAAGGTTAATAAAGGCTAATATTCCATGACTTTCGGCTTTAAATTAAACTTTAATGAGGAAGTTATTGATTGAATGTCGTGCCACGTTAAAAAGAGTTCTTACTGGCTTGCATATACGCAGACACACGTTAATTATCCACATATACACGTACACGGAAACGTACACACGTATAGATAGATAGATAGATAAATGTATATCACTTTACACTCGCGAGGCTGGTTATCGTGTAATGTATGAAATGTATAAAGTGTATGAAGTGATTGAAAGTGAAAGTGGAGAGTATGAAAAAAGACGTTGGAATGAAATAATAAAAAGTGTAGTTTCAGATATGAGCCACGTTTGGTTCAATTCTCATTTGATGATCGATTTCAGTCACCTTTATTTCCCTTATTTTATATTATTAATGATAGGCAATAATGTTATTATATAATATCAATGTTATACTTTTCTCTGTGTAAAGAAACGGATAACAGTTTTCAGCTGGTTTTTTTATGTAGGGCTTGTTCTCTTGTGTATATATATATATATATATATATATATATATATATTATATATATATATATATATATATTATATATATATATATATATGTACAGGGTGGGCGGAAAGTAGCTCCCTAATTTAAATTACATATAAATTATGTATAAATTGTGATTGTATTGTTATATTGTTATGGTGTGTTCTCTAAAGTGGTATAATTGTAACGTTCATTTTTTTTTTTCATTTCAGATTGAAGGGTAACATGGCTGAGTGTTTAACACTGCAGGAGCGTGCCCAGTTGGCGGCACGGTACGAAGTTTGGCAATCTGTCGTTCGAGTTCAAAGATGGTGGCGGGCCATTCACGGACCACGTGCCCAAGTGGACCCGAAAACAATCAAGAACTGCCACTCGAAGCTCATGACCACGGGGTCTGTGGCAAATGTTCGAAGATGTGGTCGCCCTTCGACATCCAGGGCCCAGGAGACGGTGCAGGCAGTTCAGGAATTTCGCACGGAGTCCACGAAAGTCAACTCGCCAGGCAGCTCGGGAAAGTGGACTCTCCCGCTACTCAGTGCGAACTGTGCTGAAGAAGGAGCTGAACTGGCGTGCGTGGAAGCCGCATTACTGCTAATCTCTCTCGGACGAGGACTGCGACATTCGCATGGAGTTCGGGGAAATCATGCTGGCTTGGCATGAAGACTGGCCCCATCTCTTCCGCAACATCCTCTGGAGCGACGAGGCGGTGTTCCACGTCGGAGGCTTTGTCAACCGCCACAATTGCCACTACTGGGCAGGAGAGGATCCCATGGTTACCGCTGAAAAACGGCAGAATCGGTTCAGTGTAACGGTGTGATGTGGTATGACCTCAGATCAGGTTGTGGGCCCGTTCCTTCTGCGCAACACCATGAATGCTGAGCGGTACCTTGCTATGTTGCGAAACGAGGTCTGGCCGGTTGTCAGCACATGGGAGAACATCGACGATCTGATATTTATGCAAGATGGCGCCCCTCCGCACTTCGCTCTTGTTGTCCGTGAGTGGCTGGATGCCTACTTCCCTGGGCATTGGATGGGTCGTCGTGGTCCACATCAATGGCCAGCCAGGAGCCCCGACTTGACACCGTGCGACTTCTTTCTTTGGGGGTGGGTAAAGGAAGAAGTCTACCGCACCAAACCGAGGACATTGGAAGAACTGGAGGACCGAATTCGGGAAGTCATGTCCTCCATCCCGCCGGAGTTCCTGCTAAAGTCAGTGGACGCCATTCCTGGGCGGCTCCAGAAGCTGGTGGAAAGAGTTGGAGCCCACATTGAATTTTAGAGAAAACCTACCATGTATGCCTACCTTTTCATATTATTTCTTCTGAAATAAATGGATAATATACGTATTTTTTTACCAATCCAAAATAGGGAGCTACTCTCCGCCCACCCTGTACATATATATATATTATATATATATATATATAGAGGAACCTTGCTTAACGAGTGCCTCGTATAACGAGAAATTCGTATAACGAGCAAAAAGAATGGGGGAAAATTACCTTGCATAACGAGCGACACTGCTTAACGAGCAAAATATTTCGTCAAAATTTAAAGCGTAGACAAAAACAAATGTCTCTAGACAGTTTCCTCGTGAAAAAGGATCCAAAAGAAAGTGAAAGTGCCTCTAAAAATTTAAAGCTAGTGACTGTGAGCTCGTCGAGAATGTTATTGCATTGAACGAAGACGATTCTCCTCCTTCCCCTCAATAACCCTCTCCTCCTCCCCTGTCTCTTCATTTCCTTTGCGTGCGTCAGGAGCACCTTCTCTCTCGTAAGTTATTTATAAATTTCACCGTTTACTAATTATTTACATTCTCTTTTGGGTTAATTTTTATTAATAATCTTTCATTTCATGCAATAATAATTTAAAAAACGCCTTTAAATATCATTATAAATATTATTTTAAGTATTTTTTAAGCATGGAACGCATTATCATATTTTACATTGATTCCTATGGAAAAAATTGCCTTGCTTAACGAGCATTTTGCATAACGAGCACAATTCGGGAACGAATTATGCTCGTTAAGCAAGGTTCCACTGTATATATATATATATATATATATATATATTCTTTTTATTGTCTTTTAAGACTATTTTAGCATAGGTTTATAATTTGGTTTCAATTACTTTGGGTCCTTTGCGTGTCTCTTTGTATGTTTTTACCTTATCACATCCGGATTCTCACTTCCACTTATGAAATTCGAGTAAACTGTCAACCATTTTTGGTACTGATCGTCCTACACATGGAAATGCAAGCTCATTTTCCTATTGTTTCAAGTGTAGGGAAACGGGGAAGTCTCCATTCTTGATTCCCCTGATGGGGTTCCTGCGTATATGCAATTAAAGAGGACAAATCACAGACAGGGACGAAAGGGAGAAGAACGAAATGGACCATTGCGTGTGCAATCTGCAATCGAGCGCCCCGCGGCAAAGAAGGCCTCATTCAGAACATTAAGTACTTGGAACTTAATTTTAATTCAGGATGCGAAGTTGTGACCAGAATTTTGTTTTTCATTTGAGAGAGAGAGAGAGAGAGAGCAAGCTGGGCTCTCTTCATTCATTTTGGAGAAGGGTTGATACAATATGAATTGATACAATATGAATTGATACAATATGAATTGATACAATATGAATTGATACAATATGAATTCTGTTATTTCCACTTTGAAACTGATTTTCCAGAAAGGTTTTGCAAAAATTTAAGAAGAGAGCAATAGATGAAATAAATTTTACAGTCCAAGTTTTATCTATCTATCTATCTATCTATCTATAAATATATAATATATATACTAGTACAGTTCCCGTCGCTTCGCTGACGGTTAGACAGGCTAAACTACAGAAAAGAACGCAGCCGTGAAAATTTTGAGCTTCACATTGTGTCAACATTTCTGAATCTGGTATCTCCCAAAACCTCCTCACCCCCATTCATGCAACTTGGGGGCTAACCCCCTCCCCCATTACCCCCAACCCTCCCCATTACCCCACCCATCCCCCATTACCCCACCCCCACCCCCCATTACTGCCCGGGATAAATTTCACAAACAGACAACAGACAGGCTAAACTACAGAAAAGAACAGTCATGAAAATCTTGAGCTTCACATTGCCGCCCGTAATACAAGTTCTGAATTATTTTCTCACAATTTTTTCTCACAATTTCTGAAAGTGTGACGGACGGACGGACGGACGGACGGACGGACGGACGGACGGACGGACGGCTCTCTTATTATAGTATAGATTATATTATATTACATACGAGTATATATTATATTTACTAGTACAGTTCCCGCCGCTTCGCTGACGGTTAGACAGGCTAAACTACAAAAAAAGAACCCAGCCGTGAAAATTTTGAGCTTCACATTGTGTCAACATTTCTGAATCTGGTATCTCCCAAAACCTCCTCACCCCCATTCATACAACTTGGGGGCTAACCCCTTCCCCCATTACCCCCACCCCTCCCCATTACCCCACCCATCCCCCATTACCCCCACCCCCACCCTTCCCCCATTGCTAAACTACAGAAAAGAACACAGTCATGAAAATCTTGAGCTTCACATCGCCGCTCGTAATACAATTTCTGAATTTTTTTACAATTTCTGAATTTTTTCTCAATTTTTTCTCACAATTTCTGAAAGTGTGACGGACAGACGGACAGACAGACGGACAGACAGACGGACAGACAGACGGACAGCTCTCTTATTATAGTATAGATATATATATAGGAGCCTCGGTGGTGTGGTGGTTAGCGTCGCTGACTACGAATCCATCGGCCCCGGGATCGAGACCCGGTGACGGCAGCCGGCGCACAGCAAAACCCAGCTGTTCATCCTTCCCTTCTACACAATAAAAGAAAGTGGTTAGTATATAAATGGGTACTGGGTGGCCAAGTGGTTAAAACGCTGGGCTACTGGTGGGGCGTGGTTCGGATTCCACGTTAAGCTCTAGGTCTAAGGTGGAGTGAAAAGCTTGACCTTCGTCAGAATGAACAATTCTGGCGGAAGCAAACCAAACCAAAGGTGTGTATATATATATATATATATATATATATGATGAATAAAACCACGAAGGAAAGGAAACACAAAATGGTGCTCAAGCGCTTTCGTCATAAATATTTTTCACGTGTTACTTTCGTGAAATAATTTTCATATATATATATATGGAAAAAAATCAATAGAATAAATTCTGCATTTTGAATATTATTAATACACTTATATTGTGTATAGTATTTTCCCATTATAATGATGATATATGAAGGAAAATTACATGGAAATATATCATTCAATATATCGCTTGCTATAAATAAGGCGTGATCAAATAAGCGGGAACAAAGACTAGCGACTAAGCCATCTATAATATATTAAATACTATTTATACACAAACATATAGGAACAAATATACTCATGTGTGTGTGTGTATATATATATATATATATATATATATATATATATATATATATATATATATATATATATATATATATATATATATATATATATTACTTAACAAGATTGAGGTATATCGTATATATATATACACACAGGTCATTATATATATATATAAATGGCAGCTAATAATAATTTTGTGTATATATGTATATTTTAACTATATTTAATGGCTATAAAACGCTACATGTGTGCTTTCTAAAGAAATCTATAATCGATGAATGAGTGACACAGAGATATTTAGGCCTCAGACCATTTATAGCATATTTATACGGGTCATTTATCTCCCTTCGGCCCTCCTTTAGGCGTCAATGAGGGAAAATCATTCAAATTAGCGTACACGAATCGAGTATATGAAGTTGTGTAGAAGTGCGCTGAAGTCCAATTTGATGTACTTATTTTGACGTATTAAAAAGTACACCCTAATAAAAATCTATAATTTTTGTAAGCACGAGTCGCATACACCCACGTTACGAATAAAAAATAAAAACACACCTAAAAGGGTTTTAGTGATCAATTCTTTTAATAGTGTGTCGGATTTGGGGGAACTACGAATTAATGGGACAAAATGTTAACTTAAAGATGCACTCTATAGGGTGACTGACATTTGGTTTAACATATCGTAATGCCAAAAGAATTTTTGGAAACAATACTTCGACCTTTTAAATGTTTAGCTCCATTGTACAGTGAATATATGATATCAAATTATTCCTTCCTGTTAATATATATATATATATATATATATATATATATATATATATATATATATATTAAATCACAATATTTTATTAAAAACAATTAGAAGACAGGACTATTCCACCATATGTTTTAAATTTATTGAAATTTTGATACGCACACCAAACTTATACTGTTAGATGTGGTAATGTATTGCCCGAGTGTTTTGGTTCCTCATGCGGAGTTAGACAAGGTTCCTTACTCTCTCCTCTGCTGTTTATATATATATATACACTGTATAGTGATGGATTAATTGCTTCTCTTCATGAGGCAAGAGTGGGATGCTGTATAGATGACATGAGGATAAATAACTTGGTCTATGCCGATGATATGGTGTTAATAAGACCTTCGGTAAAAGGTCTGGATCATCTTATAAAAATTTGCGAATCATTTTCACAGAACCACATGACATTAATTTTAATGTTACTAAAACTAAGGTTATACAATTCCATCCTAAAAGCTCAAACCAAAGAGCTGATATTATTTTCAAATTGAGAGACGAACCAATAGAACAGGTACAAGAATTTAATCCTTTCATACCTGATTTTCGTTTACTTTTCATGCCACAAAAAAACACTTGTGTTATATCTCCAGAATGACTAAAATCTCATCAAATTTGTTGGTCTCATTTGCGCCCATACGGCATGAAAGGGTTAAGTATCTGAATCAAACTATCACCTTGAGTAACGACTCAAACATAAGGAAACTATAACGAAGTTACCGTGCTGAGACAAACGTGATTATAAAGAACTTCAAATTCTGTACAAGCGAAGCTAAAGACACTCTTTTCCGTACTTTTTGCACTAATATTTATGGGCAGCAACTCTCGGTTAATTATAAAAAAGGCTCCTGCAGAACTTTCAGTTTGCTTTACAACAGATCCTATAGCTACTGCATAAGTTACCTCCATGATGCTCAGCCTCTTAAATATTCGTTAATCGCAACGTTCCGAGCCTCCCTCAGGTAACAAGACGTGCCCAATACAGTCTAATGCGAAGAATTAAAAACTCGGACAATCCAATTGTCCACGCTATTCATCAGTCCAGCTTTATGTCTTCTAGACTGTGGACCTCTTGGTATGAAAGTGCGTGTCTATAGCTCCACTTAACTCCTACATTAGCCATCCCATAAGAAGTACTTTTTATTTTTATGAAACGGTTATTACTATTTCTTCTATTATTTCTCGTCTCCTTACGTCTCCTTATGTCTCCTTATGTCTCCTTATGTCTCCTTTCTTTATTAACATTAATAAAGAAATAACAATGATAATAAATAATAATAAAGAAAGAACAATGATACACGTAAGGAGACGAGAAATAATAGAAGTAGTAGTTATAGCAGTTATAGCAGTTCTATTATTTCTCGTCTCCTTACGTCTCCTTACGTCTCTTTACGTCTCCTTACGTCTCCTTTCTTTATTAAAATAGTAATAAAGAAATAACAATGATAATAAATAATAATAAAGAAAGAACAATGATACACGTAAGGAGACGAGAAATAATAGAAGAAGTAGTTATAGTAGCTATAGCAGTTATAGCAGTTATAGCAGTTCTATTATTTCTCGTCTCCTTACGTGTATCATTGTTCTTTCTTTATTATTTATTATTTATTATCATTGTTATTTCTTTATTACTATAATCCTTTTTGCTTTCAAATTAGTGTTTAATTAGTCGTATCGTTGATTACCTTGATGGATACTGTACTTTCTTTTAGTTGGGGGAAGGGGGGGATCTGTCTCTTGCCAATAAACAGCATTATTGTCATTATCATTATCATAATTTTTGTAGTATTAACAGTGGGTAGGTTATTATTATTATTATTATTATTATTACTTTTTTCAGTACGTGTCTTATTTTTTTATCTATCTATTAGTCATCCTTTTTAGTTTGTTTGTTTTTAAATTTATTATTGTTTGGTTTATCTTATCTTTTATTACCTTCAAATATATTATTCTATGTTATGAGATTTATATCCTGCCAATAAAGCTTATCACTATCATTATCATCATTATTATATACGTATATATATATATATATATGTATATATATATATATATATAAGGGCTACCTAGTGGCCGATGTCGTAACACCGCTTCAAGGAGATCAGCGAAGGTAAGCGACATTGGGTCTGGGTAGTAGTTGGATGGGAGACCGTCCTCTGCGCCCAGTTTATGTA